>VZRS01012795.1:0-27337 GCA_013398055.1 Ifrita kowaldi
GATGGGATGGGATGGGATGCAGGCCAGGCTGGCCCAGCTGGCAGGTGCAGGGGATGTGTTGCCTTGCAGGTGGCCTATGACACAGGTGACTATTACCACTCCATTGCGTGGCTGGAGGAGGCTGTCAGCCTCTTCCGCCTCTCCTATGGCAGCTGGAACCTGGAGGACCGGAGCAGCCTGGAGGACGCTCTGGACCATCTGGCCTTCTCCTACTTCATGGTATAGCCATGAGTCCCCTCCCCATCCCTAGTGTCCAGCAGAGCCAAACCATGGGCGGGGGGATGGATGCTCATGGGGTCTCCACTCCCCCATCCAGGCTGGAAACATCTCTCACGCCTTGAGCCTCTCCAGGGAGTTTCTCCGCTACGGTATGTGGGACAACCCTGGATGCAGCTGGAAGAGGGGAAAGATTTTGGGATGTCCCCATCACCTCTTCATGGCAACAGCCTCCCTCACCCCATTTCTTGCCCCCGTGTGGGGTAATTCTCCCAGGACTGATGCCAGGGAAGGGGGTTGATGGGGATACAGCGTTCTGGGTGACACCACCTCCCCGGCAGATCCCAGTAACCAAAGGGTGACGAGGAACGTGGCCAAGTACAAGAAGCTGCTGGAGATGGGGACGGGGGCAAGCGCCAGCCCCCTACAACGCCCCAACAGCACCCACCTGCAGAGCCGTGATGCCTACGAGGAGCTGTGCCAGCGCCCCAGGGGGCAGGTGGGACTGGCACGGGTGCCATGGTCCCCCACCGCCGCTGTTCCCCCCCTCACGCCCTCCTCGGTCCCCTTTCTCCCCAGCCAGCCCCAGAGCGGCTCCTGCACCTCAGCTGCTCCTACGAGACCAACAGCAGCCCCTACCTCCTCCTCCAGCCTGCCAAGAAGGAGATGGTCCGGATCCAACCCTATGTGGCTCTGTACCATGATTTCATCACTGATGCTGAGGCTGAGACCATCAAGGGGTTGGCAGGGCCCTGGGTGAGCCATCCCTGTCACCAGGGATGTCCCCTTCCTGCAGCAGGGTGTCCCAGGAGATCCTGATCCAGGGTGAATGCAGAGATAGGAGAGGTTTTAAGGTCAAAGCCTCCTCCAGAGAGTTCAGATGGGACAGGGCTTGGAGCAACCTGGTCTAGTGAAAGGTGTCCCTGCCTGTGGCAGGGGGGGTGGAACTGGATGATCTTGGAAGGTCCCCTCCAACCCAAACCACTCTAGGATTCTGTGAGACCCTGGGGATGATGACCCCAGCTCCATCTGAGCCCCCCAAAAGATTTTTTGGAAGAAACCAGGTCCACGGATGCACCTAAACTGCTTCCCAGCCAGGCTTGACTTGGTGACACAAACTGCATTGGCTCCACCTGCTGTCACTGCTTCCCTCACCCCAGCGGGACCCCTTGGGGTGGGATGTTTGGCAACCAGCTGGTACAAACCCACCAGCTTCAACCCTGACCACGGCCCCTGCTTGGTGTGAGGGTCCCCATGTGTACCAACATGCATCCCCCATGTGTCCTTCAGCTGCAGAGATCCGTGGTTGCCTCCGGGGAGAAGCAGCAGAAAGCCGAGTACCGGATAAGCAAGAGGTAGTAGCCACCCTCCCTTGTCCTCCAGCCAGCGGGACCACCGTGGCTGCACGGCCACCTCTGAGGGGGCGGTGAAGCTGTGCTGGGAGGCCTGGCTCCTCCAGCAGTGCCCTGAGGGTAAAGCCCAGCCACGCATGAATTCGGGGGGCTGAACACGGGGTGGTCCCACAGCGCCTGGCTGAAGGACACGGCCGACCCAGTGGTGCGGGCGTTGGATCAGCGCATCGCCGCCGTCACCGGCCTGGACCTGCGGCCACCCTACGCCGAGTATCTGCAGGTGGTCAACTACGGCTTGGGAGGCCACTACGAGCCACACTTCGACCACGCCACGGTCAGGGAGCTGCCAGGGTGGGCCGTGGGGGAACCATGGGGTGATGCCCAGGGTGGTGCTCCTGGGGTGGACTCTGGGATGCCCCTGGAGGTGGTTCATGGGGTGGACTCAGGGGTGGTCCCTGGGATGCTCCTGGGGATGGGCCCTGGGATGCTCTCATGATGGTCCTGGGATGGTACCCAGGGGAAGACCCTGAATGGTCCCTGCAGGTGTCCCCACGGTGATCCCTGGGTAATTCTCCAAGATGTTCCTAGTGATGAACCCTGGGATGGCCCCTGGCAGGGGTAGGATGGGTGGTCCCAGGATGATGATCCCTGGGTGGGTGCCTGGGGTATTCCTGGGAAGAGCAGGAAGAAAAGGAAGGAAGGAAGGAAGGAAGGAAGGAAGGAAGGAAGGAAGGAAGGAAGGAAGGAAGGAAGGGAGGGAAGGGAAGGAAGGAAGGGAAGGGAGAGGGAGGGATTTTCCAGGGGGGAGCAGGGTGGGGCAGCTTAGAGCTGCTGGGGTGTGAGGTGCCCCTGGGCTGAGCCGTGTCAGTGCAGGACTGACTGTCCCCACGGGACTGACCGTCCCCACCTCCCCTTTTGGAGCAGTCCATGAAGAGCCCCCTGTACAGAATGAAGTCAGGCAACAGGATCGCCACAATCATGATCTACGTGAGTCCTCCCTCATTTCCAGGCCTGGAGAGATGGCACTGGATTGGTCCTCAGGGCATGGGATGGGTGAGGGCAGCCCTAAAACACTGCAGTGGGTGGGAATTGCCAACACCTGTGGAGTATTCAGGAGTTTGTGCTGTGCCAAAGTGAGGGGAACAGAGCTGGGGCCCAAGGGAGGTTTTGTGCCTCAGTTTCCCTGTGCAGAGGAGCATCACAGGGAAAGGGGGATCCATGGCTTCTATTTTTGGTCCTTTTCCAGCTGAGCGCGGTGGAGGCCGGAGGCTCCACTGCTTTCATCTATGCCAACTTCAGCGTGCCCGTGGTCAAGGTGAGGGGGATGTGGAATCGCTGGGAGCAGGGAAGGGAGGACGCTGCTCTCTGTATCTCAGCTCTTGCAGGGAGTTGTGGTCAAGCCTCTCCTGATGCCAGTCCCCAGCCCCAGGGCTCCCTAATCTGTTTTGGGGTGCCAAAATTCAGTCTTGGGGATCCCAGCTCTGTTTTAGGGTGCCAAACCCATCTCTGCTCCACAGAATGCGGCTCTTTTCTGGTGGAACCTGCGGAGGAACGGGAATGGTGATGGGGACACCCTGCACGCCGGCTGCCCCGTCCTGGCCGGGGACAAGTGGGGTGAGAGATGCTACCAGGTGTCACACCAGGGGGACATGGGGTTGGAGGGACAGCTCCAGCGGCAGGGAGGCAAGAGGGGCTGGGAATGCACAGATACCCTGGGTAACAGGGAAAAAGTTCACCGATACCAGTGCAGGGTTAGAGGAGAGTGCAGAGGGATGGGAACAGACAGGGGTCCGTGTCCTTGTCTGTTCCAGTGGCGAATAAGTGGATCCATGAACACGGGCAGGAGTTTCGGCGGCCGTGCAGTGCTGACCCACAGGACTGAGCCGCCGTGGGATCACAGATGTGACACCTGCAGGTGGCAAAGCCACCCGGCACAGCACGTCCCCAGGGGCGGGGCAAGGGAGGGAGGAAGGGAGGGAAGGGGATAGCAGCGGAGCAGGGAGTGATCGAGAGCGGCATTTGCTCGACCACGGCCAAATTGGGTAGAAATAAAGTCAAAAGACACTAAACTGGAGTCTGTTCTCCAGTGCCAAACCCTATCCCTGGGGCTCCCATCTGTTTTGGAATGCCAAAATCCAGTCTCGGGGAGAAGGCAGCTCCTTCCAGCCATCCTGGCCCCCCGCCTGCCTGCAGACAAGTTCCCTTTCTCCACCCCGACCGCAGCTCCTACGTGACTGGAAGGCAAAGAGCAGGCGGCAGGCAAAGAGCAGCGGCCGGGATGCCCGGCAGCGCACGGAGATCGGGCCGGAGCCCGCCCCGACCCCCGGCACTTCCCGTGGGCGACAGCCCGGGTGAATGAGGGTCAGGCTGGAGAACACCTCTGGCACACCAGCTCCCCAGCTGTATCCCGCCTCATTGCCCTGGGTGGTTTCCCATTCCTTGGTCAGTGCTCGGTGCCCAGCGATGGTTGCTGTAGAGGTTTCCCACTCCCTGGTCACTGCTCGGTGCCCAGCGATGGTTGCTGTACAGGTTTCCCGTTCCCTGGTCACTGCTCGGTGCCCAGCGATGGTTGCTGTAGAGGTTTCCCACTCCCTGGTCACTGCTCGGTGCCCAGCGATGGTTGCTGTAGAGGTTTCCCGTTCCCTGGTCAGTGCTCGGTGCCCAGCGATGGTTGCTGTAGCGGTTTCCCGTTCCCTGGTCACTGCTCGGTGCCCAGCGATGGTTGCCCCGTAGCTCCGAGGTGGGGCCGGGGCGGGGCCCCCCCGGACTCTGCGCGGGCTTTTCCGCAGCCTCAGTGCCCAGGCGGCCGCGGTGCCGTGAGGGCGGGGCTCTCCTGGCTTGCTTAGCTAGCTTGGGTTTTGTTAACTTAGGCAAGAAAGGTTTGGTTTTTTTTCCCTTTCTCTGGCCTTGGAGACTGTGGGAGCAACCCTTCGGCAGCTTTTGCTTGCTTTTTTTTGTTTGTTTGTGGGTTTTTTTGTTTGTTTTTTCCCCCTGAACTGTTCGGTTTGGTTTTGGTCCGAGATCAGAGTCGACGGGACGAGCATCGGCCGGGGGCCGGCGGGACGGAGAGGGGCCACTCCGCCCCGGCCCCAGAGCTCGGGACAGCCGAGCCAGGAGGAGAAAGGACACCAAATCCACCAGCTTCATCTGCTGCGAGGAGGGGAGCCACGCCACAGATTCACCAGGTTCCCATCTGTTTTGCCCGAGCTGCTGCGTGAACCCTTTGTTTTTTTTCCTTTCCTGAGACAGGAGCCGGCGCCATTTTTTTCCCCTCCCCACCACGTTGCGCCGTCGTGGTTTTTTTTCCTTTCCTTGGCATTTTGTTGTTGTTTTGGGGTGTTTTTTTGGTTTGGTTGGTTGGTTTTGGAGAGGGGGAGTTGGTTTTGTTTTGGTTTTGTTTTGTTTTGTTTTCTTTTTTATCCGGTGTGTGTGGGTATGGGGGTGTGGGGGGGGCGGTGGTGGTAAGGTCGGACAGTTCAATACCTAGCATTTGTTCACTTTCTTTTTCCGCGCCGTGGGGGCACTCTGTCAATAAACGATTGGGGGTTTTTTCACTTTCATCCACTAGTGTTAATCTCCCATTGGCAGAAAGGGATTGTTGGAACCCTTTTTTTTAGATGAAACACTCACTCCAGAGCGTTCTTCTCCTAAACTTGTCTCTAAACCGAGACACTCATCTAGGTGACATTTGGATGAGATTCAAATCCTCCAGGATGGAAACCCAGCTTCCCAGGGAGGTCCAAGTCACCATGTCACCTCTTGATCTCTTTCCCAGCTGGAAGGAAAAGGACAAAGATCGGGAAGGGGGATACAAATGGCAGGCAGACCTCTCCCAAGGCTCTCCTGCTTGCTTTGGGTTCAAAAATGTGCGTTTATCACTCCTTGGCTGTGTTCATCCAGCCGTGGATTAACCTTTCCGTAGGCACACAGGGATAGGGGGTGAGCTGCAAGGAGCATTTGGGCAGGACAGCAGGAGCTGGAGCACTGGGAAGAGGCTCCAGCAGCCCTTTGGAGTTGTTAAACCTGCCTGAATGTAAAACAGCCTGGAAGATTTCCAGTTTCTCCCAGTTCCTGCTTTTCAGCCAGGAATAACCACCGCAGGACTCAGAAGGCTGAACAGAGCACAGGTTTCTCACCAGCCCCAGTGCTGGGGTTTATTACTTCCAGATGTTTCTGTACACGTGGGAGTCATTGGTCACAGAAAGGAGGAGGAAAAGCGAAAGCTGTGGCTGAATTCCCCCCTCCTCCCCACACTGGAGTGCAGGGAAGGGATGGGGGAGCATTTTAGATGACAAGAGGCTTTCATGAGTCACCAGAAAAACCCCAAGGGTTGGGTCTGGCACAGGAACANTAGTGTTAATCTCCCATTGGCAGAAAGGGATTGTTGGAACCCTTTTTTTTAGATGAAACACTCACTCCAGAGCGTTCTTCTCCTAAACTTGTCTCTAAACCGAGACACTCATCTAGGTGACATTTGGATGAGATTCAAATCCTCCAGGATGGAAACCCAGCTTCCCAGGGAGGTCCAAGTCACCATGTCACCTCTTGATCTCTTTCCCAGCTGGAAGGAAAAGGACAAAGATCGGGAAGGGGGATACAAATGGCAGGCAGACCTCTCCCAAGGCTCTCCTGCTTGCTTTGGGTTCAAAAATGTGCGTTTATCACTCCTTGGCTGTGTTCATCCAGCCGTGGATTAACCTTTCCGTAGGCACACAGGGATAGGGGGTGAGCTGCAAGGAGCATTTGGGCAGGACAGCAGGAGCTGGAGCACTGGGAAGAGGCTCCAGCAGCCCTTTGGAGTTGTTAAACCTGCCTGAATGTAAAACAGCCTGGAAGATTTCCAGTTTCTCCCAGTTCCTGCTTTTCAGCCAGGAATAACCACCGCAGGACTCAGAAGGCTGAACAGAGCACAGGTTTCTCACCAGCCCCAGTGCTGGGGTTTATTACTTCCAGATGTTTCTGTACACGTGGGAGTCATTGGTCACAGAAAGGAGGAGGAAAAGCGAAAGCTGTGGCTGAATTCCCCCCTCCTCCCCACACTGGAGTGCAGGGAAGGGATGGGGGAGCATTTTAGATGACAAGAGGCTTTCATGAGTCACCAGAAAAACCCCAAGGGTTGGGTCTGGCACAGGAACAGCTGGATCAACCCCCTTCCTCCACAGGCTGCTCCGAGGAGCCCACGTATCACAGCTAACGGGAAAGCAGGAATTCCTACTCCAGGCTTTTCACAAATGCTTTATTTGTAGGCGAGGGAAACGGACACAGAACAAGACAAGACCAGGATGAGGCTGACACGGGACACAGCGTGTGGTCTCCAGAGAACTGACACACGCGCACACGCACACACACACACATTTTCCTTCTGGAAACAGCAGCACGTGGCAAGAGGTCACCCCACCACACTGGGAAAGCTCAGCCACAACTGGCCAAGCATCCGGCAGCAAATCTTGGAGTAAACACGCAATCGCATTCCCGCCGTGCTGGATGCCACAGGAGGGTGCAGCATCGTCGGGCGGATGACACAACCAAGGGATGCAGGTTTGGGCAACACAAAGGGCACTTCCAGGCTGCGAGCAGAGCGCCAGGCTCGGAGACGGCTGGTAGAATGCACTAGGGCCAAGGTTTCTTGGAAGTGATAAGCCATAAACTCAATTTTTTGACCTTGCCTAAAGATCCAGGTCTAGATTTCCAAGAGTGTTGATTACCAGTTCAAACCAGTGAATGGCTGGTTGCCAGGCACCTCCACACAGCCCTTTTCCCAGGCCTTCCTGCTCCCAAAAGAAAAGGCAGTAGTGGAGAAGACGAAAAATGTCAGTGCTAAGGTCACAGAATCAGAATAATTTGGGTACAGAACAACCTTAAAGCCCACCCATTCCCACCCCTGCCATGGGCAGGGACACCCTCCACTAGCCCAGGTTGCTCCAAGCCCCATCCATCCTGGCCTTGGACACTTCCAGGGATCCAGGGGCAGCCACAGCTTCTCTGGGCACCCTGTGCCAGGGCCTAAATTGTAAAAAAACTTTTTCCTTATACCCAATCAACCCTCCTTGGGGGATTTTCCAAGGTCTGTGTAGCCCAGCTCCACATTTTGCAATTCATCCCAACACTGCTTACAGATCCCAAACACGTGGAAAGCAGGGCTGGAATGGGCTTCCTCAGGTTGTCCAGGCCTTTCCCTTGCCAAAAGGGGAAAAATAACAATTTACCTATTGCTGCATCACCTCTGCAGACCCCCTGTCACAGTCTGAGGGGAAAATTCCGACTGGACAGTCCCAGGCCTGAGTTTAACTCCTTACTCAAGGGTTGATTTATTCAAAGCAAGAGTTCAAACCTGCTTTGGCAATACAAGAAATAATCTTTTTCCAGCCATCCCAATGCTCCAGTCATCTGCAAGTCCTTGATGGCTTCGTCCAGTGCACATGATCTGGCAAAACTCATCCTAGGTCTTAGACATTTCTTTATTTAATTTATTTAATTAAAATGAAGCCTGCAACAAACCAGCATCCTAAAGTGCATCTCCTGCTCCTGCCAAGCCTTGGGATCTTCCATTGGGAAAGCTGCCACTGATCCTCAATCCAACAAGTGAAACAAAACCAAGAGAGGTTTCTAAGTAATCCAAAGGCTTTTTTGCAGGAAAAATGCAAAGCTGGGATTTTTGGGGGGAATTTCTCTGTGTCCCGGTTTCTCTTGAGCCAAACAGAAGATTCCTTCTCTCGGCAGCTACTTTTACTGCAGCCTGTGTATCCTTCACCGAATGCCATTTATCCCAGCCTGCAGCCCCTGGAAACTGCAGCAGGAGCATTAGTATTTCTCAGACAAAAGTACAGTCTCAAAAATGTACATGGCTCGACAGAGCTGAAAGGAATTTCCCTTCCACCCACCCCCACAGTGCTGCTGCTGTCCCTGGAATCCATTCTTTTAATCCAGTACCACATGAGTCCCTGAACAGCCACCTATCCTGGGCAAGGCAGGGCTGGGAGCTGGCACGGAGCGACGCACCATTCAATTAAACAGGCTCTTGAAAGATTTATTTTCTTTTCACTCACTCAATGTTAACAACAAAACAGAATCCCGGGGAGCCCACAGGATTTCAGAAATCATTCCTTTTCCAGTGGCTTCTACAGAACACAAAACTGATTTGCTTTCCAAGGAGGGTTCTGTTTGGTTGGGCTTTTTTACAGCCTCACAAACCAAAGAGATAACACGAGGAATCACTCCAAGTCAGACTCTCCAAGTTACTTCACCACGGAGGAATGTGACTTCACCACGATCATTCATGAGTATGATCCCGGGAAGTGAGACTCTGGGTGTACACGCTGGATTATTTGATCCCTAACAATCTGAACAAAGGAGTTGCCTGGAAAAGAGAATTTTGCCCATTTTGTGGACATGGCTGGGGAAAGAGCTATTTTGCATCTCAGCTACTGAAGATCCATTGAATCCATCGGGAACTAAACCAGGGTCAGGACGCTACATCAAATTAATGCAATAATTAACATGGTGACTCACAGGGAAGTGCAGAGAGCCAGCAATTGCTCTTGTAACACCTAAGTGCCGATGGCCAAAGTGCCAGGAGGGCATTCCTCTCTGGAATGAGGCTTTCCTGTCTCTAATCCAGGCGCTTCCCATCCTGATGTGGCACAGACGGGACACAAAGCAAGAGCAAGGCCACAGCTGCTGTGCCTGGTGAGTCAGAGCTAAGTGGATCTCCACCAGGCCCGAGGCCAGGGCTAAACCCTTTGCCCCAACTGCACCTCTCAAACGCCAAGAATTCCTGATGGCTCTTGTCATGGGATGCACAGGGCAGCTCCCAAATCACCACAGAAACTTTGCCTCAGCAAAGCAGGGTTAAAATCATTGGACAGCAGCAAGGGATTATGGACACCGGGCAAAAAAAGGGATTTCAGACATCCACCAGCAAAATATTGAGGAAAACTGCTCCAAAACGTGTCTGCTGTTACACTCAAGAGTGACTCTTAGGTGAAAGCAAGCCCACAAACTGTCTGTGGATAACTGAACCCTGAAGAAAAGCTCTGTGCACATGGAATTCTGGAAGGCAGGCAGCAAAATTATCTAGGAAGCAACAGTGGAAACAAGGTCCTTCCTCCGATACTGGGGGCAACAGCTGCCTACACCTCTGCATCAACATCAGCAGGACTGACTCCAAACTCTCCCAGGGTTTTTCCTACAGCCCATTCCATATTTCTCCATCCCAAAGGCGCTGATCTGTGCTCAGCTGTGTGTGGCAGCTGCAAGAAGGGAAGAACAAACACATTCCAGGGGCAGCAAACAGCCAAACTGCCTGTTGACCACATTGTCCCTGCTGCTCTTGGGTCTTCCCCATAAACGCAGGTTCAGAGTCCTCTGGCCTGGGATGTGTCCGTAGTAGATGGAGTTATCCAGGCTCTTCTTCCCAGAGAGGACTTGAAATGAGAACTAGAAAAGCTGCAAGACTCTGAAATGGAGCTCACGGTCCCCCCTCCCGCCTTTTTGATTTACAATCCCATCCAACTTTGCCCAGGAACGTGGCCTCCAGGCTTTTCCCACAGCTTAAACCCGAAGGCTGGCGCCGGTGAGATGAAACCTGAGCTCCCAATGAAGCCGATTCCTCATCTGCTTTAGGGAAAAAAGAAGTGTATATATAAAACCCAAACCTAAGGGGCACTTCCAAGATGATTCTATGATTCCACAGAGAAATCCTGAAGCCTTTGGCTGTGCTGCAATGCCCTCAGTGGATCTGGACTGCCAACAGCCCTTCTGCAGCTGGGTCCAAGAAAGCCTGAGAATTGATGGAGATTAGTATGATCGACTACATGGGATTCCAGGAGGTCTTTCCTTGTGGCAGCAGAGAAGAGGATCCCACTTCCAAGGGCCTGAAGAGCTTTTCATGGTCTTCAGTAGAAGCTGCTTCCCAGCAAGGAAGTCCCTAAGATTTTAGATATTCTGGAGAACTAGTTCTAGGGGATGAATCTCACATCAACTTCTCACTGCTGCTGAACTGGGAGATGAGAGGATATGGATACATCACAGTGGCCTCTGGTGCAGTTTATTTACAATGGGAATCAGTGCTGGAGAACACCAGGATATTAACAAGCAGGAAACACACTAGGAGGCAAAAAAGAGAGTGGAAGAAAGACCCCATGTTAGCATCAAGATATTCTCTGCAAACTCTGCAACAACCTAAATTTAGCTGTAAAGTGCTTTGGTCTTCTCCCTCTCTCCCTATTTACACATCAACCTACACTATATCCTTTCACTGGATTTAAAATATGCAGTCCACAGTCCTGCATTCCTACAGTTTCATCCCCAAGGGACAAGATAAAGAGGAAAAGAAATAAAGAGGTCGCGCAGCAAATACCTCTTTAGCATTGCCACTCTAGCATTCCCAGCTTTCTGGGGTTTCCAGCTTTTGTAGAGGAATTCTTAGCTAAAAGCAGGAAGACTTTTCAGGACTGCTTAAGAAACAGGCTTAGTGTACCACTCACCTGAAATATGATCCTAAAAGACATCAGCACCTTCTGTGGTGTTGTAACTAAGACTTTGGGAGTTTTTCCAATCAACTGTATCAATCACACCCTTCTCTCACTGCCTGGCTGATCACAGAGGCCTGGCTTCCACAGGCCATTTTGATAAGAAAACAAATGAGATAAGTACAGAAAGTCTGCAAAGCGAAACACAGCTTTACCTGCCTCATCTCACCAGTATTTCTTGGCCAAGGCAGTGTGATGCAAGTTGTTTCCACAACACAGGGCCTTGGTTACTTAATGAAATATAATTTAAGCTAAATGCCATAAAATTTGTCATTTTGCCTTCTGGCAGGCTATAAAGAAAGAAATGAGCTTTGCTCCTCCCTTCCAAGGAAGGAGGTTTCAATCAGCAGATGTAAATACATGAGATGTTTAAAGGGAACACAAACACCAAATGTATTACTGGCTGCGATTCAGAGCTGTTTGTTTATCTGTGGTTTTTAGCACCATGCTAGAATTCCAACCTCCCACCTCGAGAGCCAAACAGGCAGTGAGAGCAGGAGCTCTGCTCAGGGGCACAGCTCCATGGAGCCTTACCACTGGAATCCACCAATGGGCTCTGTAAACCTGTGACGGATCAGGAACGTCGCAACAGCTTCAGCAACCTGAGGGAAGGGAAAGAAATAGCTCAGGATTTAAAGGGACACAAAGAGAACAGCAAAGCCAGTCAGTTTTCGAAGCCTGCAGTATTTCCAACAACAGTTCATGTCCTCAGGATTCTCTTGCTGAATCGAGTTTGCGCCTTTACAACAAGAGCTCTGTGTAACACACTTCCAGCTGTACTCCGACACTGAGCCTGCCATCCAGAACTGACCAAACCTTTTCTCCACCCATTTCAGTAATTCTTAAAACAATGTCTAAGTTTAGCAGGGAGAAAAGGTAAATTCAGGATGCAAGACAGTGACCTGGAATGGTTTCGGTTGGGAGGGACGTTAAAGCTCATCCAGTTCCACCCCCTGCCATGGGCGGGGACACCTTCCACTAGACCAGGCTGCTCCAAGCCTCACCCAATCTGTTCAATACTGCTTACAATGTATAAAAAAAGAGTAACAACTTGAGAACTCAGTGTGTTTAGATAAAAGTACCTAATTCAGACTGGTAAAGTGAAGCACAGAAAGGCTGAGTTTTAACACAGCTGTCAGTGCAGAATGAGCTTTAAAACCAGATGTGTTCCCAACCACAGGCTCCACTGGCTGCACCACATTCCAGCTTCCATCTGGACACAAACTCCAGCAATGCCCAGAAGCAGCACTGCTCTGTTAAAGCTGCTTCAGGAACATTTGGTTTCTATTTGGAAAATGTGAGCCACCCAACTCAAAACACAGACCAACCCCTAAAGCTGCAGCTTAGTGCAAGGGATAGTGGGGAACTGCATGAGGAAAGGAAGAGAGGAGAAATCCACACTCCACATGGGTAGAATTAGGTACATCACCACGAGCCTGAGAGTTAAATCCATAACCCAGCCCTGTGGCATATAACATCTTAGCCAGGGCTTTCCAGACAGCTAAAAAATCCAAGCTGCTTGTGAAAGCCAGTTGTTGTGCCAAAATATGCCCCTGAAGTATGATCCCTGCTCCATGGTAAGGAACAGATCCCTTTTTGCATTTCAGGCCATGGCTTATGTAGCTTCAACCCCACAGTGGGGCTCACCTTGTCTGGAGCATCTTCATGGACTGCGTGGCCACACTGTGGGAGGACCTGCATCTGGAATTTCCCTGTGGATTGAGAGAGTCAGCACATGGATCTCACGTTCTGTACCAACTGACCTCACTAAATGTAGCTGGAAAAGAGGCCCCAGGATGGCAGGAGGTCTCGGCAGACTCTACACCATACACAACCGGTGGCTTCAAAGAAAACATGGATCAGCTGCTTAATTCACCTTCCCGAGGTGTAACTAGAGCAGGTTCCCAGGAGTTAAAATGAAGCTGAACTTCTCAGAGCTTCTCAATGCAGGCAAGTGTCAGAGTTGGAACTCTTCTCAGATTTACCTTAAGGTAACGTTTATCCTGCTATCCAATGCTACTTTCCAGTACTGGTTGCTCTGGAAAGCCGGGATTGGGGGGAAAAAACCCAACCCAAAACATGAATGAAGATGCTTAATCTTGGTATGCTCTCTGCCAGAAACACTGGGAGATGGGACAATTTTGGATGGTCCCAGGTGTTCTAGCTAGGAACATCAGAAATGTAGCTAGAAAGGGAAAAAATGGATTAGAAAGAAGCCCTCAAAGACAATCAGTCTCATGCAAGAGACGTGTGGCAGCTCCACTGCTGGGAGCATTGAACACGAGATTGAACAAAAGCCATGGCAACAGCCCTTCAAATTGAACTTTTCCCTCCTCACCTTCCCCACCTCTCCTTGACCACAGTTAGAGAACACTTGGATGGACTAATTCTTTAATGCCCATTTGTTTGGATATTGACTGTACCCATAGCAACAAGCTGTCATGCAAAAAGAGCATTATGGTAAGGCTGGAGTAACAATATTAAATATTTACCTTGCATCTGTCCAATGGTCAGATCTTTGTCCAGCCTGTCAACACCTACAATCAAATAAACAAATGCATTGGAGAAAAGCCAGGGAGAACACAACTCTCTGAGCCAGGCTTTACTCCATATTTTAAAGAGACATTAGGTTGAAAAACAGAAAATAAACACCTCTGACACCCACAACAATGACATTTCACTGCTGCACCTCAGGAGAGTAAAATGGCAGAAAAGAAACACAGCTAAAAAATGCAAGAGCACAGCCCTCCCTACAACTTAAAAGGATATTTACACACTGTATTTCCTATTAAGGTACAAAAAGGGCTTACAGCTGTATTTGACTTTCACTCGAGAAGTTCAAATCACACCACTCTATTTTAAGAGACATAGAGAAGCCCGGAGAAGCCCAGGTATTCCCAGGAAACACTGCAGGCCAATGCTGACCCTGTTCTCTAAAATACAAGTGGGGCATCACTGAAGTGCTCACCAGGACTGGAAGAGACACGTACCAGCTAACAGCAAAAGCTTTGGAGTCGGACAGCTTAGGAAGAGGTTGGATAAACCCCTGAACCAGCCATCCCAGTACTTCTCTGTTTTGGCCAGTTCAATTCGCCACGTGTATAAATGCTCCTTCTTTGTCTGCAGGGAGGAGAGAGAGCTCTGCATTAGTGATCAGTAAAACAGCAGAAAGAAAACCAACTCAGGGAGCCACTTGGAAATGCCTAAGTGTATAGATATAAAAAATAAAAAAATACTGGCTCCCTCTGGTGGATTACACACTTCCAGGGATGACCCTCCTTGCTTCTAAATCTCTCTCCAAATCAAAGTACATGAGTAGGGAACAAGAAAGTTAGCAGGAACTACACCAAGAGGAGAAGAGCCTTCAGGAGAAGACTGCAGGATTCAGGGCAATCAATTTGCTATTTTTTACTGCCACAAATAGCTCACAAATTGTCTGAACATTTCGACTTGGCTCTCATTCAGTTTTTTCTCCCTGGAGTGGCTCCCTTTCATATCAGAATGATTTGGGTAACTACAGGTGACTGACTGGTCTTGCAGGGGATGCTGAAAACACAGTAGCAAACTCCCTACCTCTGTGTCATCCTCTTTCTTCCTTTTGTTGACAGAGCCTCCCCCTTCCTCATCCTCGTCCTCCTCCTCCTCTTCCTCAATAATTCCCTCTACTATGGCTTTAGGGCATTCAGGACTGGCAGCCCCTTCGCACCTGTGAAAATAAAACCAGAAACTGATTCCCTGACAAAAGCAAAAACTCCAAACCAAAAAACCACCCAGGATTAAACCTAAGGTGTTCAGCAATTTTGCTTGAAGAAATTTTCACTTTCAAGTGCACTTACGTAGCAATAGTATTGTAAACCAGATAAAATTATTTTAAAAAAATAAATAAAATAGACCAAAAGCCACCTACTGTTTGACTTGACCGACCATAGAAACTCTGGCAGATTCGAGATTTCTTATCTGTCCACTTTTTACACTAGGAAAAAAAATAATCAGAAGACAGACAGAAATATTTACTGAAGAGATTCAAGAACCAGCAGGCCCAGAAACAGGAGTTAAACTCCTCTACAGCTCAGGATTTCCCCAAACCATTCCCAAAGCTCCTGCTCTCAGACTGAACACAGAGTGGCTCACGCTCAACTTATGTGGACCTCCTGTTGCCACTCTAAGTGTGAGAAAGAGGGAGGAGTGCTGGTGGGGAAACGTGAAACAGGGTTAAACCATGCCAGGGGGCTGGGAGAGGGCATGAAACAGCCCAAGTATATAAACTTTGTTTCCTTCAGGAGTCAAGCTACAAAGACAAGTGATTCCAGCGACTGAGCCCTAGCCTTACCTCCACTCAATGGCATTCTCAAGTGACTTGAATGTTTTGGGACGACTCCTTAGGAAGTTCTGCATGCTGTTCAAGGCATCCATGGCTGTACCTAAAAGCAAATGACATCATCTACATCAACTTCATGGCATCTGATGAAATTATTGCCACATCCCTCTATACACAACTGGCTGCAACACCCTCAGAGAGAGCTGGAGCTCCCCAGGGATTTAATGCTGCCAAGGAAAGTACAGATTAGTATTTCTAAGCCAACAGTCACATTGGAGAATTACTATTTGAATAGGTAGGATGTTCAAATACTAAGAGAAAGCAGGAAATATTTATCAGCACCAAGCACTACAGCAAAAGCCACTGTCTTTCCCACCAAGAAAGTATTTCAAAGGAATTAGTTCCACGGTCTAGTTGACATGGTGGTGTTAGGTCATAGGTTGGACTCGATGATCTCAAAGGTCTTCTCCAACCTAGCTGATTCTCTGATTCTGTGAAATTAGCAGGAAAAAAGCAGAGAGTCCAGCTGGGAAAAGGAAAAGGAGGGGTCACACTGGAAAGATTTTTGTGTGGGTAGGATCTGTTAGTAGGATGGAATTGGTTTAAAAATGGGGCAAAACTTTCTGTATTCAGGGATGTGGGGTGAAGAGAAGAGGGGGAAGGCAGAAGCCCACCTGAGGCGCTGGAAGCCTCTGAGGGCACCCACACTCACCTTCCACAACGTCGATCATGCAGAGCCCCAGCAGACTCGGCACCAGGTTGGCGACGGCCGTGTGCACGGCGATGGCCCCCCCCATGCTGTGCCCAATCAGCATGATGGGCGGGGGCAGGTCCCCGTACAGCGCTTCCACCACGTTCCCCACGTCTCTGCCGAGGGAGAGCAAACCAGGGATGGCACCTCCACCTCCATGGGAGGACAAGGGACACCCCCGAGATGGGTGTGCAGCTCCAAAGCCTCTTTTAACCCGCAGGCAACAGACAAGTTTATTCTCCTGTCACTGCTTCATCTTAGTACCAATGCAGGAAAGCCTGCAAGCCTGAACATCCATGTAATTTCTCTTTTTATTAACAGAAAATCCTCATTTAAAAGACACAAATTTAAAAGAAACTCAAGCAACCTGGTCTAGTGGAAGGTGTCCTTGCCCATGTGGCTGAAATTTATAGTCCCTTCCTGCCCAAATTCTGTGATTCCTTGTAGAAAACATTTTAGGTTGACACTTGCTGGTGGGAATGTTAAATAAAAGGTGAGAAAAAGCTGTCAAATCATCTTGCATGGCAGCACAAACCAAGAAATTAATTGTTCTGAAAAGAAGAAACTGGAATTAGAGAGAGAAAAATAACTGGGCCCTACTGACCATGGCAAAGATGAACACTACTGAGCACGAGCAAAAAGCCAGACTCTCTATGAACACAGATGCCACAAGGCAAGGGGAAATTTCCCCATCCTTTCCATAGGGCACCTACTTTAAACTGAAGCTGTCACTTCTGGGCACTCCTCCCGGGATGGGAAAGCTGGCTGGTATGATTCTCAAACCCCAAAACAGCAGCAGAGCTAACGACTGAAATCTACTGAAGAGCAGTTTAAAGATTCCCCAGCTGGCTTTTCTGACTACAATCATTCAGAGGAACCTGAGAACTGAGCAATATCAAAAATGGAAAACAAGTGAAAAAATGAATAGGTTGACCAGTTTATTTGCTCTGCTAGAGAAAATTGCTTGAGGATTTGATTTAAAAGATCATGAAAACTAGTTATAATTTTAAGGCTCCTATTTAAAAGATACTCAGGACTAAGTTTCAAGCTCATTGCCAAGAGGGGAAGGTTTCAAAACAAAAGGAACTTGCTTTCCCCCCACAGCAGTGCTGCTCCAGATCTAAAATATTCTAATTATTTAATCCAGCATCTCCTCAGGACAGTTACACATCAGGATCTGACAAGGCATAAGCAGCAGGAATAAGGTATACAATGGAAGTCAGAATACATTTCACACATGGCCTCCCCTCAACAAACCAAGTGGATTTGTCCATGGGAAGGTTACAAAACCCTTCATCATTTAGTTGTAGTCACAGCAAAGAGTCTCTTTGTACTAAATATGGGCAGAACATAATGTGCTTAGCAGTGGGTATTTGCTTTTCTTACAGTTTTGTCAAGAGGGGGATGGATTTGCATGCCAAAGCGGGTCATGACAGTTTGAAAAAGCAACTCTATGCTTGAAAATCCTGTGTCTGTGACCCAGACTTCGGGGGTGTCACCAGGCCAACGTGGGCCCGCTCTGAACACTCGTTCCAAGAGCTGAGGACGAGCCAAACTGGTGATTTCAGGCTAAAATACCCCATGGATGCCTAAGGAAAGCATTCCACCTCCATTAGGGACTCTTTGGCAAGTGTTACAGCATGTTGCAGGCTTAAAGTGGTCACTGTTTAAAAACTCAGGGTACCTGGAGAACACCACCGGTTTGGAATCTGACTCAGCCAGGAAAGGCATAATTTCAAACTGTCCCAGAATGGAAGGTAAAGAAGAGATAACTACCAGAATCACGTGAAATTAAACTATCTTCCAGCTCCTTTGAATGAAGGCTGTGTGCCCTCCAGTAGTTTATTGTTCAGCCAAGGAAAGAAAACGGAGGTTTGTGAAAAGGGAAACAAGCATAAGTTTCCTTACTTCGACATAGTCTCTGCAGACAGATCTTCGGGATTCCTTACTTTTGTTTCTCCTGAAAAAAACCCAACCCAAGTTAAGTTCACTTAAGCTGAAAAGCTTCAGGCCCCCTCAGGACTTAGAGCAGTGACTGTACAAAGCTTTTAGGCACAGATATGTAGAGCAAGCCTACTGCAATGAAGATGAATAATTAAGAAACACAGAATTAACAGGAACACTTGGTACTATGGGTAGGAAACACTGCCCATAACTGTTCTTTATGGATGTTAAAATGAAAGAACAGCCCTTGTTTCTCATGGCAAAGACCACCTATAGGTGATGGAAATCTGAAGGAGGGCTTGGTGGAAGGAACTGGGCCACCACTGTCTCACACAAAAGTTCAGGGGGTCTCAGCTTCTGACAGAAGCCAGTCTTCCATCCCTGCTTTCGAATCCAAATTGGGATTCCTTAAGGATGTTTTCCTAGTCATCCTGTGAGGAATTCATTGCATCTCCTTTAAAAACTGGGAGTGTTAACACGCTGATTTGACTCCAGATTTATTCCTTTGACTTACCATGGCCTCGGAGGTCTAAAGCCACAATCCTACACTGGATCCTGTTAATGATTGCAGACTGCAAGGAGAGACAGAGAGAATATTGTTTGCAGAGTGGGACTAGCAACAACGAGAACTCCCTAAAAACCCTTCATGGCCACAGAAGTGGCTGAACCTGGACTGGATGGGGTGTTACAAAGCGCAAGCAAAAATAATCCGCAAGACTATCCTTAATGGGCCAAAGCCCCATCCTTGTTTGCACTGTTAACAGGGACAGTGATTTCACTGTGCCTAAGACATGACGTGGGTTTCCTGGGATCACGAATTCAAGCCCTGCAGCACCTCTGAAAACTGGAAGAGCAGTGGGATTACAGACACCAAAGAGATTCCCCTGCTCTCCAAGCCCCACATGGTACAGAATTACTCTTGGCTTCATGGCTGACACAGAGGTGAAGCAGCTGCTTTGCAGTACACATTCAGTTTGCTCTCAGAGAATAGAATTTTACAGGCTGAAATCTATAAAAATTGATTAGTCCAAAGAGGTCAGGGGAAACAAGTGAGGAATCTTTTTAAGGTAAGGCAGGGCATAATAATTACAACACAGTTATGGCTCTATTTGTCCCTGACAGATCAATTTAACTAAGTTATTTCAGGCATTGCAGCGATTAAGTGGCATGTTTTGTTGACAGGAAGACTTCTGTGTTAAGGAATCATTGATTATTTAAATAACAGCCCTGCAGGAGTGGGGGAGTTTGCTGAGGGATTCTTAATAGAAGCACCTACACAACTGGCAAAAGCTACCCAGACCTCAAAGCTACCCAGTCCTCTTATTTTGATTTTTCAGCTATTCAGTTCTTAAATGACTGGATCAGTTGCTTTCCCCAAACCCAATGAATCCACAAATTAGTATTTTCCAGCCCCTAAAGACAGCCCAAACGCTCCATCTGCAAGGTGCCCATGCACCTAAGCAATAACCCCAACCACACAAAGATAATATTGCTATCTTTTATAATACTGTTTTCCCGTGTTTCCCAGAGGTGAATGGGTAACTGCCTTCCACACTCAGAGAGCTTCATTTCCACACATTTATTTCTACAGAGCAGCAGCTTTACTTACAGTAAACACAGCCCAGGACAGAGCAGAGTGGCCTCCACCATGTAACAGCAGCAAGACAGGCCCCTCCAACCCACTTTTGTAAATTCGAAAAGTGTATGAACAGTTAAGGACGTTTCACAGAGTTACTTCAAGGTAGCTGAATGAATTTTGGAGCTTGCAATACCCAACAGTATTTTATTTCTAGCCTTCTGTACCCAAGGCCTCATTTCTGTGACCAACAGGAATGTTCAAGCATTACCTGGACAAAAAATGTAACTCAGCTTAAGCTTCAAGAGTTGTTCTCCTGCTGCCCAGGTTTTCTCCCCCGCTATAATTCACTCACCTCCCATCCTTTTCTCTCTGGGCACAACAGTGAAGTGAACTAAGAGAAAACTAGAAATCCCTTTCTAAAAAAAGATGGATAGTTATTTTTTACACAGGCAGATAATGAGAGGACAAGGGAATGGTTTTAAACTGGAAGAAGGGAGATTTAGATCAAATGTTCCTAAGAAATTCTTCTCTGTGAGGGTGGGAAGGTCCTGGCATAGGCTGCCCAGAGCAGCTGTGGCTGCCCCTGGATCCCTGGAAGTGTCCAAGGCCAGGCTGGACAGGGCTTGGAGCAACCTGGGGTAGTGGAAGGTGTCCCTGCCATGGCAGGGGTGGCACTGGATGGGCTTTAAGGTCCCTTCCAACCCAAATGCTCTGGTGACTACATGATTCCTGATGTGCACCTTGTCCACGTTTGATGAAGGGCTGTGCACTCCCCCAGGCGTTTAATATAAAATAAAAAGCATAATAGACCTATTTGGACAGGTTGTGTATAGAAGTATCCCAAATTTAACTAAATCATAGTTGTTTAGCACTTGTTCCTTCAGCAGAAGCTGGAGCTCCCATATGAAAGGCTGTGGACAGACTGAACTGTGGAAGCAGCTGAATTAATGATTGGGTTGGTGCCTGCTGCTCTGCCCCAGGGACCTGCTAGAGCTCCAGCACATCCCCTTTGTGTACAACCCCAGCTGCTGAAGTGACTTGTCTTACGTGCTGGTCCCAGTTTCAGGCACTGAACGGAGATCTCACACCTCCCAGTATGTTTGGAGAGAAATAACTTGAAAGTTTGGTTTTTCTAATGGCATTCCTGATCTTGGAGAGGAAACAGCTGCGGAAAAATCTCTGGCTGACACTGCCAGAAGACACCGATGGCATCACAACCTCTGCCATGGCCAGAAATGTGGAAGTATTTATTCACATCTACGTGTTTCCGTCGAGGTTTATCTGTTGTACTGCTGCTATTAATCCTGAGCAGACAGTTCACTGATTGCCAGTTAACTAACTGTAGTTAATAAAAATCAATGAACAGCTTTGTTCCTGACATGGTTTGAATTATGAGAACCTGATGAGTGTTTCTCTGCAAAATATGCTATCAAACCATTGGAAAGAGTTTTTTTAAATTAATGATTACTAAAGAAGCAATTGTCAGGAACTGACCTTGCTAGGTACAGTTTAACTGTCAGCCTAGAAGGGACAGTTCTAGTTACTGACGCTGAACCCTGCAAGAGACATAATGGAAGATGAGAAGGAACACATGAAAAAGCTGAAAAACCCCAGTAAACTAAAAATGTGATACCTCCCCAGTCTCTGAGATTATGACAAGTTCAATACGAAAAAAAAAGGATATATCCTTGCCAGTGTCATTTTCTACCACAACGTCCTCCATAGACTCAAAGTACTGGCTCCAAAGCACGGGTGAAAAATCACGCTTTCTTCCAGGGCTGCAAGACAGAAAAAAATTCCATAAGAAAGAGTTATTTTTAAAGTCTTCCACTGAAATTGGCATCCAGGCCTCCTCTCACTGAAGAGAACACTCTGGTGTTACACAACAGTTCAGGACTGGAAGCAAACAACGCATCAGTGAAATTCCCATACAACTACAATATTCAGAATTTTATTGTCAGTGAAGAAATCCTCCCCTTTTTCCCCTCCCTAATTGTTGCTCCTATTGAGGAAATGTAGTGGAAACAGAGAAAAGAGTATTTTCCTCATCAAGTAATTCCAGGGAAGACTGAACAATGGTGATTTAGACTACACAGACCCAAGCCAAGGGAAAATAAACAGAACAGTGATACTGTCCCAGTACAACCTCCAAGTTTGCAGTGACCCACAGACAAAAGGTGCCCAGCTGACAAACCAATTTATTTTTTGGTTCCTTCAAAAGGTGCAGCTGTGCCCTCTCCTTGTATCCCCCTTACTGACAAAAGGCTCTGCAATCAGAATTTTCCTGATGACTCAGTTGATGCAGAATCTGTTTCTCAGGCTGGTATTTACTCAGTAAGGCTAAAAGAGTAGTGCTTAATTTTGGAAGTGGCATAATTAGGCTCAATTCGAGCCCAGGATACAGGATGAGTAACAGTACACCATTTTAACCATGTTTTTGCACTTCAACTCTTCTGGGGGAGGCAGGCAGGCAGCACAGAATATTAAAATCAAGCATGGGCGTGAGGGGTGAAAGACCTTCACAGCAGAAAAATCCCTGCTGAAGAAGCTTCTCCTGAATTCTTGGCTTCCTAAAGAAATAGAAAAGAACAGACAAAGCGGCTTTTCTGTTTTGTAGAAACAAAATTTCTGTTTCCCCTGGTGTTTCTAGGATATGAAACATAAACCAGCCAGCCCCTGAATAGACCAAATTCCCTCCTGTGGGTTTCCAGACTTCTTGTCAAATGTCAATTAAATAAAATGAGATGTCACACACCTACATAAATCCAGGAAATATTAATCTCTTTTACTGCCTCAGCTTAATCTCATTCTCTGATCAAGGAAAAAAATATCACATTCAAAGCTTAATTTTTCTCTGGAAGCCATCCCAGCCCTGATCACATGGTCTCTCCATAGCAGTTCTGGTTCTTTCTGGAGATGGGGAGAACTGCCCACAGCTTGGATGATTTCCCTTCTCCGGTTTTTGAATAGGTAGGATGTGCAGTTAGCGAAAATAAATTCCACCACCCTTTCAAAATGCAACATTTCAACTGCAGTCAGACTTTTGCACAGCAAGTTACAGCTGGTTTTAGGTTCCACTGCCCAGAGCAATTCCAGGTTATCAGTAAATATCATCATCTGCCTGGCTACACCCCTTCCCACATAATCCATACATCTGGTGAACAGCAGGAACTCCCTGGTAACCCCTCCCTGTGTACTACTGTGACACCAGAAATCCGTAAGGGAATTCTCTTACCTACAGGGGAGGCAGAGCATGGGGAAGTGGCCGACTGATTGTGTCGTGCTGGATGAAGAGCTTTGGCTGTGTGCCAAATGAACCCATTTTTGTGGAAGCAGGGCTACAGGATGGACAGCCACTATCACACAGGGGAACACAGCAGCCTCTTGGTGATTTCTGCAAAGAAATCACCTTTTACCAGACCAGGCTGCTCCAAGCCCCATCCAGCCTGGCCTTGGACGCTTACAGGGATGAGTATTTTTGTGTCTCCTTCAAATGCCATTTCTGACAGCAGAGATCCAATGCTAAAATTTTCATGCAAGAGGCAAGCAGATGCTAATTCCAAGGCAGATCCATGGAGAGTTTCTCATGAATTGCAAGAGGAATCCATGAAACCACAGCAGAACCCTTCCCTAGCAGCCTGCCACACTGATGTATTTAGCAGCATTAGTCAATGCTTCAAGTTCAGCTTAACAAGAGTTAACACCTGCAGAGAAGATGTGAGTAGTTGTGTCATACACGAAGTATCTGGGAAAAACATATACCAGAACTCCTATGCTTGCAAGGGAATTGGAGCAGAAAGTGAAGAGGAGCTGGGAATTAAGAACTGTGGTCACCCCTGATGCAAATACACGTAGATTGTGATTTAAAACAAAACACTCGCCTCCAAGCAAGGCTGGGAAAACATGAGTGACCTCAGGTTTCACACTGAACCCCCAAAAGGGCAGAATAAATGTGTAGTTTTCCACAAAATCCCAGGTGACTGCAGAGAGCTGTGCGAAGACATTTCTCCAAAGAAAAGAGTAAGTATCTTGGAATTTGAGTTTTTCTAGAGCTGCTTTTTTTAGCAAAACATTAACACACATTCAAAATTAGAAGTGTGCCCAATAAACAGCAGCTGTGGTTTTGCACCTTCCTATGCTGAAGCTGTATTTTGCTGACCAAATATTTAAGCTGACAGAACTAATTACAGCTTTTTTAAGTATCCAGCAAACCAAAACAGAAATGGATCTGACATAATAACTTTTCTAGAATGATCCTTAAACTCCAAGCCAGCCAGGCAGCATATTAAACTGGAATTACAAAACAAATTCTGGGCACTCTCTGCAGCTGTTTTATCCTATTGTGCAGTTTGTCCTCTTTATCATGTCCTTGATCCCTAGGATGCCCAATGGCTCAACAAATCTCTCCCCAATTTCTGAAGGGGTTTTCTTTCAGGTATTTTCCTAAAATGAAAAAAAAAAGAAAAGAAATTGCACCAAGCAGAAGGAACCATTTTCAGAAAGTCCTTTTTCTGCTGAGAGCCCCTATTTAAAACTACTAAAGCAAATATAGAACAAGTGCATGAATCAAGAGATTTCATTCTCGCATCATATTTGAACCCAACCAAATCAAACATCATCTACAAGAACTGCCACGGCTGACAAGTTGTATTTAGAAATTCTAAAAATTGACAAGGACAGTATCTTAAGTTCTGCCTTAGAGATGCTGAATACATAAAATGTTTCTTTATTAAAAGGATTCCAAGGGGAAAAATGGATTAAAAAAGAAAAAATTAGTTGGAATTGCCATGATCAAATTACACAGATCTGATCCAATCAAGCCGTTCTAGATAATTAAAAGATCTTCAGAGATTGTACATGATTTTTACTCACACACTGGAAAGGAACAGCAAACTGACTTTCATTTTTAAATCCCATCCGGGTGCTTAACTCTGAATGAGCCACTAGCAAAAAACTAAAGGCAAAAAACAAGACAGGAAATGCAGAAGCTGCTACAGCTGTTGGGATCTGCTGCCGCCGGGGGTCTGGGGCCTTTTGCTCCACCAGTGACTTCACACACTCTATGATTTGATTTCCCCACAGAACACAGAATCAGGCCATAAAGCCTGATTGTGTTTCCATTTCAGTCGAGCAATTCGAAGGAATCGCAACACGCAGGCAATTCCCAACACAGCTTCGGCCATGAGCGCTCCTTAAAGCAATGGGCACTGAATTCCTCTCTCTGGCTGAGTTCCACATATTGCTCGAGCTGAAGAGAAGCTCCAGCTTCCTTTGGAAAGAGCCTTTTGGAACTGTCATTTCATTGGACAATTCTGTTGGAGAGCACTTAAGTCCAGGGAGGAGAGGACTGCGCTAGCAAAGCAGGAATCAATGCCACGTGCTGTGAAATACAATGAAATTCTAAGCACACATCCCATGCTCCCGCAAAACCCAGTCCAAGCTATATCGCAGGAGGCATACTGGATATCAGGGAGAATTCCTTCCCCAAAAGGGCTGTCCAGCCCTGGCACAGCTGCCCAGGGCAGCCGTGAGTCCCCATCCCTGGAGGGATTTAAAGCTGTGTGGATGTGGCACTTGGGGACAGGGGGCAGCGGTGGCCTTGGCAGTGCTGGGGGAACGGTTGGACTCCATGATCTTAGAGGGCTTTTCCAACCTGAACAATTCCATGATTCAATTGCCTTCGGCCAGTGTGACTTCTCAAATGAGATTCTCCCATAGAGAGACATAAGAAAGTGACTGTACTGAAAAATAGCAGAAAAAGAATAAACTTTAAAGAAAAAGCTAGAAACAAGTCTACTTTCACATATTTAAATGCAGCAACAGGTGCCTTTTTTAATGAACTACTGAAACACATATTAACCTTTTAATGGCATATTACCAAAAAATGTAAGACTTTATTTCAGTTAAGAAGTCCTCAGTAAATTCTATTTTTCTGTAGCAATGTCACATGCTTGACCCTCTGCTTCTCAAGATCTGCTTTCAGCCACACCACAGTCACATTAAGATGACCTGCATGGTGGAAAAAAAAGGGAATAAAAAGAAAGTGCCCAACACACCAGTCAGAGGATTTCGCCATGGAAAAATCAGGTTGCTGGCACTCATGGATATTAAGTTTAAATCCATTTTAACCGCCTGGCTTCCAAGTCAAGAAATTGAAAGCACAGAAATAAATCACATTTATAAACGCGAGATGCTTAATGCAGCAAATAAATGTTTTCCTAAGTTTAGTTATTTTTGTTCTCTGTAAAAGTTTGAATTTTGAAGGACTATTTCAGTGCAGCCCTGTACCTCTGCCAGCACTGTAAATCACACTGGGTTTTCCCTGTACAACTAATCCCATTCTCTTGGTGGAATTCTCTTCGGGTGGAATCTTGCACTTGTTTGTACTGAACTGAACCTTGATAAGGATAAACTCAGCTTAAGCTAAACTTTCTATCCCACTTCCTCTTGTTTCCTTTTCACAGAAGCCCCGAGCCCCTCCGGATGAGGCCATTCCACATTGGACGTGCAGCGCCTCCCACAACAGGAACATCACCTGTAAAGGGATTTACTGGGTGGCAGAGTGGTAAAGCAAAACTACAGCTGTGCTGTGCAACCACAACATGATTATGAACTACTCCCCACTGCTTCCAAGGGAGGAATTCCAGGGGAATTCTTGATGCTTAACTGCGACACTGGATTTTGTATCAGTGCTCTCTGAAAGCATTTGAAAAAGAAAAAACAGGTTTATAGAATGGCAGTAAATAAGCTTTCCTTCATAATCATTTCCCTAACAGCGTTTAAAACCCCTCCAATGCATGGAAAGAGAGGAAGAATTATACAAATTAATACATGTTATGCCCCTAGACACTAGTCAAACGTCTCCCACAGCTCCCAAAATGTGCTCTCCACCCCTGCTTAAAAGACTTAAGAGTATCCCAGATTTAAGCAGGGATTAAAGTCACTTGGCAGAGCTCACCTGCTTCGCATGGGTGCCTGCGGCTGAGAAGTCCCGTTTCACAGAATCGTGGAATATTCTGAGTTGGAAAGGGACCCACCACAAGGATGATCCAAGTCCAACTCTAGCTTAGGAATTCAACTGCTGAGAATTTCCATACACCTCTCCCCCAGCCACACTCTGAGGTACCACCCAGACATGGTGCTTGACCCTTCCTCCAAACACTGATGGCAAAAGGACTGGGAGGAATGGGCTGGAGAGTTGGTCCCAGCACCTGCCACCTTCCCGCAGCCCTGAGGATACTCTGGGCAGTGATACCTCTGCCCGCTGCGGCTGGAGAAACCTGATCCAGATGTTATTCTCCTGGAGCACTGGGAAGCAGGACCAACCCTCCTTCCAGACCCCCTAAGAATGACCACCCCTCCCTCCAGATCCCCCAGTAATGACCCTTCCCTCTGGCCAGATCCACCAGTACGAGCCCCCTTCTCTCCAGACCCCCCGATGACCATTCCCTCTGGCCAGATCCCCCAGTACGGGTTCCCCTCCGTCCAGATCCCCCGATAATGACCATTCCCTCCGTCCAGACCCCGGAATAACGTGCCTCCATTCCTTGTAGATCTCCCCAAAAAAAGACCACCCGTCCCTCCAGACCCCCAACACGAGCCCCCCTCCTATTCGGAGCCTCCGCTCCGCTGGAACCTCTCCCCCCG
>VZRS01012795.1:27407-73166 GCA_013398055.1 Ifrita kowaldi
ACGGGAAGCGGCGCGGGTGCTCGGGGTGGTGTACGGGCCGCTGACGCCGCCTGTCCCCGCAGGTCCTGGCGACCCCGCCGCCACCAGCCTCCCGCCGCTGGTGCACGGCCCGCCGCGCTGCTTCCTGCGCTGCACCGTGTCCCGCCTGCTGTGGGCGGCCCCGCAGCCGCCCGCCGTGGTGCGCCTGCGGTGGTGGGGAGAGACCTCCGGCGGCACCGTGTTCCAGCCCGCCTCCCGGCCCGGGCAGCCCGCGGGGAGAACCAGCGCCCGCTTCGCCGGGCGGGGCGGGGCCCGGCAGGCCGCCGCNGCCCCGGCAGCTCGCCGCGTACCTGGCAGGTAGGGGCGCTTCGCCCCGGGAGACCGCGGCGGCCGCCGAGTTTGTTGGGATTAGGTTGGGACGGGAGGACGTGCTCTTCAACTGTGCCTGGGGAGGTTCAGGTTGGGCACCGGGAGGAATTTCTTCGCGGAAAGGGTGGTCAGGCGTTGAAATGGGCTGCCCAGGGGGTTACCCTGTAGCAGTGGTAACCTATTTCTCTATATCCTGCCATAAGCGTTCCTTTCCTGGTAATCCTGTACTTATTTATCGTAATTTATTACCAGCAGTAATGTCTGTATTGACCCTTCTTTGCCTGCTGCCTCGTTACCGAAATTTCCTTGTGCAGCATAACGTTAACCTCTGACATCTCTCCCCTTTTAGCCAAAAAGTGTGAGTTGTGACCATGAGACTGGCCTGAAGATGTTCCTGATTTTTGCAGATATGGGTGTCCTTGTCCTGGAGGTTCTGACCAGACTTGACCACCTCCCCCTTGGCAAAGCACAGATCACTAAACTGTCCCAGCTCTCTCCCAGCCATCCCATCAAAGGGTCTTTCGCTGTGGTGTCACCGACATCGGATAAACTCGGAGAGCTGCAGGTAGGCTGGATGTCTTTGCTCGTTATTGTAAATTATGTGCTCTGACACTGGTATAATCAGGTGCAGGCTCAAGCTGTGCATGGCACCCTGCAGGCCTGCTCTCTGTCCAAGGCATTTCTGAGCTAAGGTAACAAATGAAAAAACAAATACTGGTGGTGTTGACTTTATTTTGTTTAGAGGGATGTGGGGTAGTTGAGCTTGATGAGGAAAACGTGGTCATCTCTACGCTGAGCGTGAGCATTAACAGTGGATTTAAAAGAGGATATTTGGTTCTAACACTTCACTGGGCTGAAATAATAAAAGATTTTGACATCTGGAATTAAGAAAGGTCTGTCTTGCCGCCCTGGCTCTGGAAAATTTATGAGGAAAGATAATTGTCTGGGATATGAAAACATGGAATGAGAAACAAGTGGTTGTAAATATGTGACATAGCTGCATAATATAAATATTACTTTATGTAGAAAAGCAACAGTTTCCCATAGCACAGCAAGTGAAGTTGAATGCAGTATTTACTGCACTTAATTAAGAAAAGAACAAAGTGATATTTTCACATGTTCTCTTTCAGGTCTCACTGGTTCTGGAACCTCTGCCAGAACTGTACGACACCAGCAGCTCTGTGCCGACCACAGAGGGAAGTTTAGACGCTGCTGCTGCTGCTGCTGCTGCTCAGGGAAGCAGCAAGTCCCAGCTTCCTGCTCCATCCCAGCAGCCCAGGCACACACAGGTGACTGTTGCTGACCAGCAATCTGTTGACAACAGCAAAGCCACAACTCCCAGGTACCTTTTTTCCCCCATGACAAAACTGTGGTTTATCTTGCAGTTCACACAAACTTTTAAAGTAATGTCTGTATGCTTGTGAGTTATGGAATGCTTGATCTTTTCAAGCATACATTTTATATGCAATCCAGAATGTTGGGGGTTTCCGAGGTGGCAGGGACAATTTCTGGTCTGATAGAAATTTGCATCTTACGTTGACTTAGTTCAAGTCATGCAAGTTCACACAAGAGGTGCCTCAAATCATGCAATCACAGAGTAATTTGGGTTGAGAGGCATCTTAAGGTTTATCCCATCTCAGCCCTGCTGCCAGAACACCTTCCACTAGCCCAGGCTGCTCCAAGCCCTGTCCAACCTGGCCTTGGACATTTCCAGGTGTGGGGCAGCCACAGCTTCTCTGGGTAACCTATGCCAGAGTCTCACCACACTCCAGCAAAGAACCTTCTCCTGATATCTAATCTAAACCTACCCTCTGGCAGTGGGAATCCATCCCCCCTTGTCCTGTCACAACCTACTCTTGTACAAAAGATCTTTCAAAAAGCTTTTTTTAAAAAAATCTCTTACTTGCAGCTTGGGTCGGTCTCTCCGATGGCCTAAGTGGCAGGTGAGGAATCATTACAATAACATGTCATGTGTCCTTTTGGAGCATGTCCTGAAGGGAGAATTTGCAGAGTTTTGAATCGCTTTTCCCACCCACTTGAGTTGATACTGAAATAATGTTTCATTTTTCACTAGAGGAGAGGACCATTTGCTCTACCAAGAGAACTCTGAAAACATGAAGGACTCTTTTGCTGTTTCTCATCCCCGTGTGATTTTACCAGAGGAATGTTTGAAAATGAATCCTTCAGATCAGCCCCTGTCATTTCCCACCAGCAGCGATCCCGAAGCGCTTCCCAGAAGGAACACACGGGTGCTCTCCGTGCACAACTCGGCTACAAAAGACCTGCTGTCAGGTTTGTGTGCAGCTGGCTTCATCTTTTAGATTGCACTGCAAACAACTCCTGATGGTGTCCTGTGTGCCTGTGTGGAGATGACATTTTCTGAAGGGAAGGAGACTTCACACCCGCTTGCTGCTTTGTACCAAAGAGGCCTTTGCTTAAAAACCTCTGCTGCCTGGGCTGGATTGAAATAAGCATTGGTGTAGGGCACATTTCCATATGTGCTGTCTTTTGAGTTTCATATTTACAGAAAAGACCAAAAGTTAGACATCCTAAAGTGGCAAACTACTCTTCCCTAAATTAGTCCTGCTTCTGTGTCTTCATAATGCCCTTCCAATACCTGACTCGGTGTGAGCAGACAAGTTCCTTGTACAGCTGAGTGGGAGCCTGATGGAGGATCACTCTCCCTCACTCCCAGCTGAGCTGTTTTCTGGTGTAGAAAACATATTTAATCCCCAGTGCGTCAAGATCTCTTTTTAAGAGCAGAAAACAGAAGTTTCTTGACTTCTGTCCCATTTATTGTGTCTACACATTGCTTTTAAATTGCATTTGAATGCTGAAATGTAATCCTTGTGCTTATTTCCCAGCTCTTTTGGATCAAGGCAGTAAACTCCGTGATGCCATGGTTGTTTCTGCAATGAAGTCCAGCCCAGACATGGAGATTGAACTGAGTAAAATGTCTCATTTTATAGAGAGAGACAATTTTAAAGCATCAACAAAGTGAGTTTGGATTGGGGGAAGTGAGATTCAAGCTCCAAACCATAAATTTTGAGGCTTTATCTGGAAAACTGTAAATACTGAGATTCATAGGATGTGTTTTAGGATTAATTTAAGGTGAAACCAGTACATCATTCAAATGGGAAGTTAATTTCTACCTGTGAATAAATGCCTAAATTTTGTGAATTCATCTTAATTTTCATGTAGTAAGCCTTGATTTAAATAATTGATTTTAATTTAGTTTCTTAGTATATCTGTATTTAGTTCAAAGTTATTTGACAAGGAAATATTAAATGTTGGTAGGGAATAAGAGTAGTGCAAGTGAAGTGGCACTGCATCACAAACAACAGCTTTTCAAATAAGTGTAAGTAATTGATGACCTAAATGCATGGTTTTTTATTAGGAGAAAAGAAACTTAAATTTCTTGGTTTTCTTCTGGAAAAATACGAATCTTGCGTGTTGTTCTGCGATATCCAGAAAGTACTGTCGTTGTCTTTAACAGTCAATGATGCTATTGCAAACTCAATTTCATTTATTTCTGCTCAAACTGCTAATATTTGTGCAAAAGTAGATTATTTTGGACTTCCCAGAAAAAATGGTAGACCAATTAATGGATTAGTCTTGAGTGTGCCTCAATATCTTTATTTTTTGTTCCTTTTACTGCTGTCTGTGCTTCCATCGCTGTTACCCAGGAGCCCAAAAGGCTTGAAGTCCAGTTTTGGGCCCACTCCTGAAGATCTCCATCGCTTTGGATCTGAAGTTTCAGGTCAGCAGTTTGACCTAAACTCTGAAGAAAGAGCAATCCAGTTACTGTTGGGCAGGTGNTCCAACCTGGCCTTGGACATTTCCAGGTGTGGGGCAGCCACAGCTTCTCTGGGTAACCTATGCCAGAGTCTCACCAAACTCCAGCAAAGAACCTTCTCCTGATATCTAATCTAAACCTACCCTCTGGCAGTGGGAATCCATCCCCCCTTGTCCTGTCACAACCTACTCTTGTACAAAAGATCTTTCAAAAAGCTTTTTTTAAAAAAATCTCTTACTTGCAGCTTGGGTCGGTCTCTCCGATGGCCTAAGTGGCAGGTGAGGAATCATTACAATAACATGTCATGTGTCCTTTTGGAGCATGTCCTGAAGGGAGAATTTGCAGAGTTTTGAATCGCTTTGCCCACCCACTTGAGTTGATACTGAAATAATGTTTCATTTTTCACTAGAGGAGAGGACCATTTGCTCTACCAAGAGAACTCTGAAAACATAAAGGACTCTTTTGCTGTTTCTCATCCCCGTGTGATTTTACCAGAGGAATGTTTGAAAATGAATCCTTCAGATCAGCCCCTGTCATTTCCCACCAGCAGCGATCCCGAAGCGCTTCCCAGAAGGAACACACGGGTGCTCTCCGTGCACAACTCGGCTACAAAAGACCTGCTGTCAGGTTTGTGTGCAGCTGGCTTCATCTTTTAGATTGCACTGCAAACAACTCCTGATGGTGTCCTGTGTGCCTGTGTGGAGATGACATTTTCTGAAGGGAAGGAGACTTCACACCCGCTTGCTGCTTTGTACCAAAGAGGCCTTTGCTTAAAAACCTCTGCTGCCTGGGCTGGATTGAAATAAGCATTGGTGTAGGGCACATTTCCATATGTGCTGTCTTTTGAGTTTCATATTTACAGAAAAGACCAAAAGTTAGACATCCTAAAGTGGCAAACTACTCTTCCCTAAATTAGTCCTGCTTCTGTGTCTTCATAATGCCCTTCCAATACCTGACTCGGTGTGAGCAGACAAGTTCCTTGTACAGCTGAGTGGGAGCCTGATGGAGGATCACTCTCCCTCACTCCCAGCTGAGCTGTTTTCTGGTGTAGAAAACATATTTAATCCCCAGTGCGTCAAGATCTCTTTTTAAGAGCAGAAAACAGAAGTTTCTTGACTTCTGTCCCATTTATTGTGTCTACACATTGCTTTTAAATTGCATTTGAATGCTGAAATGTAATCCTTGTGCTTATTTCCCAGCTCTTTTGGATCAAGGCAGTAAACTCCGTGATGCCATGGTTGTTTCTGCAATGAAGTCCAGCCCAGACATGGAGATTGAACTGAGTAAAATGTCTCATTTTATAGAGAGAGACAATTTTAAAGCATCAACAAAGTGAGTTTGGATTGGGGGAAGTGAGATTCAAGCTCCAAACCATAAATTTTGAGGCTTTATCTGGAAAACTGTAAATACTGAGATTCATAGGATGTGTTTTAGGATTAATTTAAGGTGAAACCAGTACATCATTCAAATGGGAAGTTAATTTCTACCTGTGAATAAATGCCTAAATTTTGTGAATTCATCTTAATTTTCATGTAGTAAGCCTTGATTTAAATAATTGATTTTAATTTAGTTTCTTAGTATATCTGTATTTAGTTCAAAGTTATTTGACAAGGAAATATTAAATGTTGGTAGGGAATAAGAGTAGTGCAAGTGAAGTGGCACTGCATCACAAACAACAGCTTTTCAAATAAGTGTAAGTAATTGATGACCTAAATGCATGGTTTTTTATTAGGAGAAAAGAAACTTAAATTTCTTGGTTTTCTTCTGGAAAAATACGAATCTTGCGTGTTGTTCTGCGATATCCAGAAAGTACTGTCGTTGTCTTTAACAGTCAATGATGCTATTGCAAACTCAATTTCATTTATTTCTGCTCAAACTGCTAATATTTGTGCAAAAGTAGATTATTTTGGACTTCCCAGAAAAAATGGTAGACCAATTAATGGATTAGTCTTGAGTGTGCCTCAATATCTTTATTTTTTGTTCCTTTTACTGCTGTCTGTGCTTCCATCGCTGTTACCCAGGAGCCCAAAAGGCTTGAAGTCCAGTTTTGGGCCCACTCCTGAAGATCTCCATCGCTTTGGATCTGAAGTTTCAGGTCAGCAGTTTGACCTAAACTCTGAAGAAAGAGCAATCCAGTTACTGTTGGGCAGGTGAGTGTGATGCACTGGAGGCTACTGCAAAATTGTCCTTATCTGACCATTTTGTACTGAAAAATGTCTCTTGACTCTTCGAGTTCTCCACATTTTTGGGAATGCAACCAGTGAGTCATGTGTGCAAGTGGTGGAGGTGTTTTATAGCTCAGCTTTAATGCAGGACAACCTGGATAGCTCCAAGTCACTTGGTGTAAAAGTGACACCAGAAAGAAATACCACAATCTTTGATAAAACTAAGTTATGTAATAGTTGTAACTGTTGTGTCCTAAAATATTACATAAAGTAAGTACATAAAACAAACACCATCTTTCTTTGAAGAGGAAACGCTCTGTAAATTAAAATTAATGAGAAACAATATCTATTTTTAATCTTTCTCCAAATACTAATTGGACCTTTTCCTCTCGTTTTGCGTAGCAGGAGCATAAATGTTGCTTCCATTGTGTCCACATCTGCACCCTGAACATGCAGCTTCTGGGTCAGATATGGTTCAGAATTTCAGTTCATGTTTCTTGTGCCCTGCACTTATTTTTTCTGTGTGGTTTGTCAGTTGATAACACCGAAGCGTTTGCAGATCATAAAATGATTTTAAACTCACAGCACAGAGGAAACCCTTAAACCAAACTAACCCCAACTTGTAGCTAAAGATACTTGTATTTACACCTACTCAGATATACCTTGGGGTTTTTTTTAAATCAAAGTAAACTGTCCTTAAGTGTTACTGGTATCTTAAAGCATTCCAAAAGTTGTAAAGCAGTGAAGGGTAAAAATTAGAGGTAGATATTCGTAGGTATATTTTACAATGAAAGTCATCAAGGTCTGGAGTTGGTTGCCCCAAGAGGTTGTGGAATCCGCAGCTTTTAAGATATACAAAATCCAACTGGACAACGTTTTATTTGCATCCCTTCCCTTTGAGCAGGGGTTGGACTGGGTGATCTCCAGAGATCTCTTCTAACCCCAGCTGTCCCATGTTTCACACACCCTGTTTTCCTGTTGGGGCAGAGGTGTTATCCCGAGGTTCCCCTTCCAGCTGGGTCACAGACGTGCTGTGTGAGCACAGTTTGGCTCTGTCTGGAGCCAGTGGAGCCCAAATCCAGGGTAAAATAGGCAGCATTGTCCCCTTTCCCTAGAGACTGACTGCAGACCTTCTAAGACACTAAGGTATGTTTCTGTCTCTTGTATCCACAGTGCTGATTTCTCTCCGGGGCATTTTTGGGATCGAGCAGGCTCCCTGTGGGATTCTCTCTCCCTCGGCAGTGAGGTGTATGACAGTGAACTCGGTGATCCCCATTATGATCAGAGTCTGCTGGAAAGGCTTTTTTACACAGCTCCTGTAAGTGGAGATCCAAAGGAAAATGTGCATTCCCTGATGTGCAGAAAACCAGAAGTTTGCACGATCAAAAAACTTGCAGATTTCAGTATTTTAAAGCTGAATAAGCATTAAGCATCATACAAAAGCTTGTAAGAACATGAGTACATTGCTTAAAATTAATAGTATTAAAAGAATATTGTTAAGACTACGAAGTCAGGCATCGAGTTTGGAAATTGCTGGGATTGAGGCTGTCCAGGAAGACTCCTTGTTTTTTAAATCTCTGAAAACTTTTGATGCCATTTTAATTGTTTCAAATAATGCAATGCACAAGTTGTTTTCTATTTATGTATTGTGATCATTATGGAACTCTCTTGACAGTGATAATTAACTTATTATTTATGTGCATTATTTCTGCTTCAGAAATCTGATTCCAGTTTGAGTGATTTCCTCAGTGATGATGATGTCAAATCATCAAAAAAAGCGTCCAAGACAGAAACTCTCAAGAAAGAGCATCCAGTGAATCCACGGAAGGATTTTCATGCCTTTGATCAGAATGTTGCAGAAACTAAACCCAGGTAGTTACATCAGTGACTTGTGTTCTGACCTCATCTAAATTGTTTTCCCTTTTTTTCAGGATGAAACCAATAAAAGTATCCCTAAAGATCCAGTTATCAAACTTAACTTGTACAATACAATTAGTAGAAAGGTTTTGTGACCTTTTTTTTCTAATTCAGCTCCAAACAATTATTTATGATATTTTTTTTCTGACTAACGCTGCTGTTTTTATGTCAGGTGAAATTCATATCCCCAGAGGTACCAACACAAAATCATTTGGAAGTCAAATCTTGCAAATTACACTCGTGAGATTTAAAATTACGACAAAAATCCTGTTGCTGTTCCTCTGCAGCAGAGACTTGTCCTTGTGTATAACTGCATCATGTCCCTGCTTTTGTACATGGCATTAAATGAAGCTTTTCTTTTTGAAGAGTTAGGGTAAGATTTTTTCAGATCAACAATGTGGAACACGCACTTTCTGGGTTTGGTTTTTTTTTTAGTTATGGACCCCAGATACTGTAAGATCTTTGTTATAGAGAATTACAGAGACTAGCAAATTTGTTGTAAAAATGTGTTCTTAAATGTATATTTTAGTGAACCTTGGGCAGTTTTTAAGTAGCATCTCACCAAGCTACAATTTTCCCTCCACCTGGTCATGTCAAGAATGTTTCTGCAGTCCTGAGCCTTGGTTTTCTCTCTCCAGCTGCTCTCCCACTGCTCCTCCAGAAGACCACAGAGAAAGGGCTCTTGTCACATCCTTGGGTGCAGACAGGTTGGCATTGCTGCAGCAAATACACCTGGCCAGAGTCATCATTGAAAGCTTGAAAATCCCTCCTGAGAGCATCCAGGTTTCCCCAAGGAGGAAAGGTTTACTGGGGAAACCTCCACGGCCTATGTCTGTTCATAAGTGGTAAGGGGGATTGTTTCTTCCTACTTTGTTTGCTGTGCCTTCAGGGGTGATTTCCCTGAGATCTCTTGTGTAGTCCAGCTTCCCCAAGCTCTCCAGGCTTCTGTGGCCTTCTTGTTACTCTGCTTCTCTCAGAAAATTGTATCCCGTAAACCTGGGAAAGTTAGAGATGTGGCTAATTTATCCTGATGTGGGCTCACTGCAGGCTGTGCCTTTCCCAGGGTTTGGGGGGGGTACAGGTGTATTTGTGCCTGGCAGTACACTGAAAACAAAAGGGGGTGTGTTGGAGGAGAATCTGACATATATATGATCTATGGAAGGAATTCACAGAATAGGTGTTTCAATTATCCTTTAAAAAATGGCATTACAGTAAACTGGGAATCTGGAGCTTGCCTGCTGTGCTCAGTTGCATGACTCACATCAGATTCTTGATGGATTGTGATCACCCTTTCACTTTTTTATTCACAGCACCTTCTTTGTGGAGTACCACTTTCCTGTGAGGGTCTCCAAGGATGATAAAGGACAGGTGTCCGTAACAACAGAAGCAATTCGAGTAGCCTCAAGTAAAATCACAGATGATGGTAAGAACATCATTTTCCCCCCTTAGATTTAGTTTTGTTGACTCCCATCTCTTAGAAATTATTTAGTAGTGTTTTCCACTTATTTCCTTTGCTTCCTGAAAATCACAGTGTGAGTAGTGGCCCCTCTGCCCACAGAGTTGCTGTGCTGCAGGTGGGGGAATGGTCCTCTCAGGGAGAAGGAAGCCAAGTGGTTTTTTAATTCTTTTTTTCTTCCAGGAGGTATTCATACTGGGATTTTCAGATTTCTTTTCCTAGGGAAAGACCAAGTTAGTTAGCCCATTCCTTCATTTGAACATAAAGCCAATGCTCTTTCTGCAATAGTAGGAGGATGATCAGGTACTTTTAGAAATATCAGAGATACTTACACCTCTAATAAATGATTTCCCAGATGTTGAAGATGTCCTGTGGTATCTCCAATAGCTCAGATAATCTGCTGGACCCAGGGGATCTTGAGTCCTGTGCTCAAATCAGCAGACATTAATCTCTGTACTAAGAGTCACCAGTGTTTGTGTCCCTGAGAACAATGTCTGTTCCCACTGAGCAGAGAATGCTGGATGAGCAAGATCCTCTCTGCCCAGTCTTCCCAGGAGCTGGAATGCCAGGGCAACTTTCAAATGCCTCTCCCGTGGGGTCATTCATTGGCTTTGCATCTTTCTGAGTGGCACTTGAGAGATTTTGAGTTCTCTTGTATATTCTCCATTTGTGGCCAGACAGTACATCTGTTTCTTCAGAACTTTTGTAATACAACCTTTGTAATCCAAAACCAATCCATCCTCCTGCCCTTTGCCTTCTGTAGCTCTTTGGGACCTAGAAAAATAGATTGGGCTGAAAATAATTTGAAGAAGACATGAAGTCAATCCACTGTAGCATTATCCTTCCTGAGAGCTGTTTATTTCATTTATTGAAGATGCCTAATGTGAAAAATTCCGCAGCCATCCCAGGCAAGGTGGAGAAGTGCTGGGCATCCAGCTGGAAATTTCCTTATGTGTAACCCGCATTTTTGTCATGAATACTTCCTTATCCATTGTGAGCATTGTTATTGTACTTCTTGTACTCTTTTCCAGACTGAATGCCAATTCATTCCATCTCTGCTTGCAGATATTTCTTTCCCCCTGAAGCTGTGATTTTTCTTGCAGCTCAGCTTTGACTCTCTCAAGAACCATCTTGAACTCTGTTAGTTGAGACAAGGTTCTCCCACTGAAAAAGGGCAGATCTTACTGCCTGCTAGAATGGCAGACTTGATGTCGCCTGAAGTCTTCAAATGCTGTTATAATGTTTGTTTATTTACTTGTTTATAATGTTGTATATTAATTTATTGAATACTTTTTTCTTAATTATTATTTATGAATTTATAATCTTAATTTTGTCCTGCCAGCCTCCTGCTATTTGCTGGCCTTCAAAAATGAAAACCAGTTTACTTTGGTGTTAATAAATAATGCAGAATTAAATGATTGTGTGTAACAGAGCACTCTCCAGGGGAAAGTTTATTTATATCTGGTAATTTTGGATCTTTGTTGCTCCTCTCTTCCCTCCAGTGGTGAAATTCCAACAGCGGTCTGTGTTCCCTGTGCGGTTCGGAGGAACAATGATAGAGCACTGGTGGGGTTCTGACCTGGCTTTTAAAATCTACATGAGAAAAAGCACACAGAAAAAGGTACTTACTAGAAGTTGTTCCTTCTTTGTGTGTTGAAAAAACAAAGAAATTCTTTGCATTCCCCTTTCCCACAGACACTCAATGCAGACAACCAAATATTAGGAAGGGAAATGACACTAGACAGTTGAACTGATTGCTGTTCAGTCTTCACAGAATCCCAGAATATTCTCAGGGACCCACAGGATCATTGAGTCCAGCCCCTGGCCCTGCACAGACACCCCACCAGTCCCACCCTGTGCATCCCTGAGAGCGTTGTCCAAATGCTCTGGAGTTGTGGCAGCCTCGGGGCCGTGCCCATTCCCTGTTCCAGGCTTGTCACGCCTGTCACTCCATTAAAGGATTTTCTGAATTTGACACTGGCAGGCAAAAAAAGTTGTCCTTCCCTCATCTTTAAGACTGATCTCTTGCTATTTGAGCACATTGGATCAATTATAAACATTATCCTTCAATGAGAACACAGCTCCTTTGGCAGTGTAGAATGAGTTCATGTGGATGCAGTTTGTATCTTTACCCTGTCCAGTGTAAGGGGAGTAATGTGAGCTGTGAAAAAAGGGTGTAACTTGGGCATTTCAGGGGGAAAAAAGTACATTTCCATTCAATAAGATTATTTGCATAACCGTCTGCATGTGATGAAGATGGTGAGAGGGGTTAACTCAGCTTATGTTATTTTAATCAACACCAAGGATATCTGCTTTTCTTTTAATAGGGGAATAAATTGCATCTTTAAGTGAGGAAATTTTGCTCATTGACTAGGATTTAGGTTATTCAATTTTTGCATTAATCTGGAATTGTTTACAGTAGGTTCCAGGAAAATTTCTCTTACTATTGTTCTAGTGAGACTTGATATTGGAAGTAAAGGAGATCTCCCAAATCCCTGTTGTTGCAACTGATGTTGTAGGAGTGGGGAGGGTGTGTGGCTGCTCATGGCTTCCTAGAAAGCTTTTATTTCACAAAAGTTCTTTAAATCTGATAGAAATCTTGCAAAATTAATTCTTTGCCTGCCCTCAGCCCGTGGTTGTTGGCTCAGCAGCACTTCAGCTCCGCAGGGTGATTGAGGCTGAGCTGCTCAGGGTCAGCTGGGAAATACCTGTGGAAAAAGAGGAAGATCACACACAAGTTGGACCACTGAAGGTATGTGTTTTACCATCTCGAGCTCAAGTTGTTACTGATTTTGGCTGCACACTCTTATTTTTAACTCCTCTTTTCTCTCTTTGTTTTGATTTACCAGGCCTCCAATACGAAGGTTTGCAAGACCAGTATAAAAAACATTAACCTTTTTTATTCCTTAGGGGTTTGGAGAAATATTTTGGAACTCCTGCGTGTCTAGGGATGTTGTCAGTAAGCTGGGACTTGAATACAGCAACCACTCTACAGGCAGATTTTAAGTGGCACGTATTCAGGGCTAGGAGCTTTGGCTTCTGCTTCACATGTGACATGAGCTGAGGTCTCTCCTGCCTGGTGTTCCTTGTCTGTGTCACTTCAGGAATTATCTTCTCCAGCAAAAATTTCTACCACTTTGCTCAGCTTCTGATTGAGAAGCATTAACAGTTTGAGAGGTTTGACAGTTCTGAGGATAAGCAGCTCTCTATATTAGCAGGTGAAGGGTTAAGAATGAGGTGAGCTTTAAGCCCCTTCCAGCCCAGACCATTCAATGGTTCATCTGTAATTGTGTGGGTTCGCACTCCAGTCTGGACTTTATTTCACAAAGCCACTGTAGTTTATTTTACAGCAGCAGCTGTAGCTTGTAACCAGCATATGCCCTAGGGTGAGTTCTTGAGCAAAAGGTGTGATACATTTTCCTGAGTTTCTGCTGCAGCCCCTTGCTTCTGGATGGGGCACATCTCTGCCTTGCCTTGCAGGTGTCCCTGGAGCTTGCAGCCAACAGCAGAGACTTCGCCTGCAGCGCTGCCAGGTCGGCTCCGGCTGGGCAGCCAGCCCCAGCTCACGCCCTGAGAGGTGCCCAGCTGCAATTGCAGGAGCCCAGCAGGACGAGTGTAGATGCAGAGAGCCCCCTGTGCTCCAGGAGGAGCCCTGAGGACTCCCAGGAGGGGGGAGCGGGCGGCAGGGACGCGCAGCTGCCCCGGGCTGTGGCCACAGGCATAACCCCAGCTGAGGAAGATGGGTTATTGCTGCACGTGCTGTTGATGGTGCCTGATGGAAAGGATTTTATTGCTGAAGGCTGTGGGCTCCCCAGTTCTTGCAATGTGTATTTAAACTGCAAACTGCTCAGCACCGAGGAAGCAACGAGATCCACTGTCGTCTGGGGCACAACACAGCCCGCCTTTAATTTTTCTCAGGCAAGTCACACGTTTTCCATTTCACACTGATGGAAGTGTGGTATTCCCCACTGACAAACACATTTCATGGTTAAGTTACTTTTATATAGGTAGGAACATCTCTGCTTGGCTCCGTTGAATGCACATTTAATTTTTAATTTCTATCTCTAAACAGCACAATTCTGTAGACTGGAATAAAGTAGACTTACCAGAATGCTCTGTACTTAGCCAGTATTTTCCAGTGTTTTCTGTGTACTAATTCTGCTTTAAACCTTTCAGGTGATGCCTTTTTCATTGACTTCCAAACACTTGGAGCGGCTGAAGAACAATGTAATGATTATTGAAGCATGGAACAAGCTGGGAAGCCCTGGCTGTGACAAATTGCTGGGATTAGTGAAACTCCCTCTGCATCAGTTTTACATCTCATTCAAGTAAACTTTTTTTTCCCCCATATCTTATTGGGTTGGGAAATATCATAACTGAAACTCAGAGAAAGGAGTCGGGGGTGGTGTGTGGGGGTTGTGTGGGAGGGTTCTTAGTTACACTTTATAGCAAGAGGCATTTTTGCCCTGCCAGGCTTCCTATAGCCCTTTCCTACAGTGAGCAGGGTGCAGGTTACACTGTCCTTGTCCAGAAGTACTGATAGAGCGTGACAAATAAAGTCATTGTGCTCCATCAGGGTTGGTGGAATAAAACTAGAAAAAAAACCAAAGTGACTACACAGGAAAATGAAGTGTGCCTTTCCATCAGTAATTTTCCAAGATTGTGACTGATTGAGTTTGTCCCTAATTATGCTCTGCAGAGTACCCATAGGGATGCTGTTGATTTGCACAGCCCAGGTGTCAGAAAGGCTCCAAAACCTTCATGCTTTGTGTTCTTATCCGATGGGATTCTCCAGAGTTCTTTGTTCTTTTTGGGTTTAATCTATTGGCTTCTTGTTCAGTTAAGTAATATACCTGCTTAAGAGAGTTTAAGCTGCTGGAAATACTGGACAGAAGAAATCCTTCCTAATGCAAAGGATTTATTCCTTTTATTTTGGTCAGACCTAGTGACAGGTAGAAATCGGATGGTGCTGGAGCTGACTGGCCACTACTTTGTTAGTTATTACTGTGTCATTTGTATCATTTTTGTAGTAAGCCACTGTAGTTTACTTGTGTATATCTTAGAATCCCAGAATGGTTTGGCTTGGGAGGGGTTTTAAAGCTCACCCAAGCCACCCCCTGCCATGGGCAGGGTCACCTTCCACTCAACGGGGTTGCTCCAAGCCCCATCCAACCTGGCCTTGAATAACTTCAGTGTATTATTGGAGATTTTTACGTCTTTCTGGGAGGTTGTCACTGTTCCTTCTTTTCTTCCATCTCCAAAGGCACATAACTGCCTCATAAAAGTATAATTTGGCTACAGGGTGTTAATGGGAGTCTCGTTCCCATTCATCCCTTCGTTCACAGATCTCTAGGCTGGCTCATAGCTAAGGCACTGTTAGGTTTTGGGAAGTTGTCCTGTGTCATGGCTGAAAATAGCCTCTTGCACTCAGCAGCTCACAGATCTCTGCTGTGTGAAGACTGGATGAAAGTGAGACAAATTTCAGAGGAGTGGAGATAGACTGGTTTTTATCAGCATTGCAAATCCCATCTAAAATGGGTTCTGTGTGATCCTGTTCCTACTCAGGTGGCTCGTTCTCATGCTGGGGCTTTTGTGTTTGTTTTGTAGAGATCCCAAGGTTTCCCACCTGCTGCTGCAGGCTCAGTACCCGGTGGTGGCTGTGGATGGCCACATGCCTGTGGTCGATGTTTTCACCGGCAGCACAAGCGGGCGCCTCAGGGTCATCTTGGCAATGGGATCAGCAGATCAAATAGTGGCACTGCAAAGGCTCAAAACTGAAGAAGGAATGGTGCCTCCGGTCACACAACGTCCTCCCCACTCTCTGGACCATCCTCCTACAAAACCCACAATGGTATTTGTTGTTCAGTAAATCCCCATTCTCGCTGTTAAGGAAATGTGAAAAGGGTTTTACCAGTGGCTTCATTAACAGATGAGTGATCCCCAGCCTCTTCTTGATGCTGTAGCCAGTTTTGTTATATTCTACAAACTCTACCCAGAATTATGTTGTTTATACTCTTTTTTTTACCAGCTTGCTCTCACCAGTCGTGACATTACTGCCCTTTTTATTGCCTTGCATATCCACTACTTCTATCTTCACAAGTCCAGTAAAAAAAACCCAGCAAAATATAGAAAATCTTAATTCTCACAGCCTTATTGTGGAGGTTTTGCCGCTGCCTTTGAGTTGGATAGGTAGGAACTTTTATGCTTTTTATGTACTTTGCAGGAAAAAAAGTAATTTTCTTTCAGGCTTTCAATGTTTCTGTGAAGTTTAGGAGGAAAACGGCAGATAATTTTTCTGTCCCCCATCTCAGGCTTCTTAGATCCTTATCATATGTAATTGTTTAGATTGGAAGATACCTTTATGCTCATCAAGTTCAACCACTAACCCAGCCCTGCTAAGGCCACTGTTAACCATGTCCCCAAATTTTACATCCACGTGGCTTTTAAATACCTCCAGGGATGACTCAACCAATTCCCTGGGCAGCTTGTTGAAATGTTCCCAGTTTCCTGAAGTCATCCTTTCTGTGTGGCTTCCCTTTTTTTTGTTAGCAGCTGGACCCAAAAGGGGAAGACCTGATGGAGCATGTGTTTGAGATCCATGTGCAGAGTGTGAAGGGGCTCACTCCCTTGCAGTCCACGGTCTGGGGAGAGGCCGACTGCTACATCCAGTACTATTTCCCGGTTCAGGAGGCTGGTTGTGGTACACTGCAAGGACCTGGATTGCCCGAGGATGGTAAGTTTGTTTTATAATTTTCCCTTAATTAGGACACTGCTTTAATTAAATACTGTTTAGTTGTGTTCTCCCTGCCTAAGTAAGAGGGGGCGTGTTTTTCTGAGCTTTCATGCAGCCAGTGCTTGTTTTCTTGGAAAACCTGGACTTGGGCTGTGTGACTGGATTAAGAGCCTTGTTTGTCCGAGGCTGGTGGCAGGTTCCCAGTGAAAAAAAAGGAGAACCTAATTCCGAATCTCTTCACATGGTGCCTTTTGTTAAAGGTCCTAGAGGGCTGTGCCAGCTGATCCAACAGAGATACAGGAATAGGTCTGCGGGGAATAGCGAGATTGTTCACAGTGAAATTCTGCAAAGGCTTTACGTGCACAAGCCTTTCAGGATGCTCACTTTGCTCTCTCCAACTCCCTGACAGGAGGGTGCAGCCAGGTGGGGGTCGGCCTCTACTCCCAGGCAATGAGGGACAGGACAAGAGGAAACAGCCCCAGGTCATGCCAGGGGAGGTTTAAGTTGGATATGAGGGAAAATGTCTTCATCAAAAGGGTTATCAAGCCCTGGCACAGCTACCCAGGGCAATGGTGGAGTGGCTGTCCCTGGAAATAAAAAAGTGTTTGGGTATGGCACTTGGGTACATGATTTACTGGTGGCCTTGGCAGGGCTGGGTTAACAGTTGAACTTGATGTTCTTAGAGGGCTTTTCCAACCTTAACAATTCTGTGATTTTCATGGATACACCAACAGAAGAGTTGCTTGGTTTAGATCCGTAGGATTAACATAGAATGCTTTAGGTTGGAAGGGACCTTAAAGCCCATCCAGTGCCACCCCCTGCCATGGGCAGGGACACCTTCCACTGTCCCAGGCTGCTCCAAGCCCTGTCCAGCCTGGCCTTGGACACTGCCAGGGATCCAGGGGCAGCCACAGCTGCTCTGGGCACCCTGTGCCAGGGCCTCACCACCCTCATGAGGAAAAACTTCTTCCCAATATTCAATCTAAACACACCATTTTTCAGATTATAAAAGAGTATTCAAATAATTGCAATTGTAGGAAAGAACACAGTGTTGAGTGCTTTGAATCACTGACGTGTATTCCCACTGAGAAATGACAGTCAGTAACGTAGTTCCATAGTAAGTCCTGTGGGATTTTTGTACTGCCTCTTCAGCAGTTGTTCCCAGCCTGTGGCTCACAGGGTCGTGGGGCTGCATGGGCTGCTTGTAAAAGCTTTGTGAAGTGAAGCTCAGAAGAGCAAGCCTTGTCCCGAGAGGATTTCACTCCCTGTCCATGGGTCCTACCTCCTGAAGGATTGCAAGCAGAAAAAGGTTGAAAGCTGCAATTGCAACCATTTTTACCCAACTCTGCTTGACTTCTAGGCATCACATTAAAGCCATTTCGAACAGCTACCACTTTGTGTGTCCCTGATCCCATCTTTAATGACGAACATCATCATTCCCTGTTGGTTCCTGCTGATGTCCCAGTCCAGAGGCTCCTGGTCAGTGCATTTATGGCACCAGGAGCGGCAGGAGGAGGAATCCAGTTTGAAGTCTGGTGCAGGTACAGAACAACATCCTCCTATTCTTTGCAGATAGCACAGCAACACAGATAGATATAGATCTGATCTTGGAAAACCTCCAGCTCTGGCGTGGATATTCCGTAATATTATTTAACAATAGCTAAAAAAAATGGTAAGCTCATCAACATTTGGTGATGAGTGTCTGCACCTAAGACCTATGAGCCTTTTTCCCTGCCAAGAGTCCTAATTGCTCCTTTCTTTTTATAACTTATTTAGAAAGTGTGTATTCTTAGTTTGCCTTCTTCCATCTTTTAATCAGCATAACAGTCTAAAAGTAGTGTTTAAATCCTTGACACATCTAAATTTTACTTGATAGCACCCTGAAAGTATAATTTCATTGTGCTGGGTTTGCTTTTTTCCCTAATACTAGTCACTGGTTACAAGAGAAATAATATAAAGTGTTTTGTAAGTTCAAATTGTTTCTTTGGCTACTGAAGCTAATTATTAGTAATGGAGAGCAGAAGCCATGAAGACAAATAGCTTTAGGAAAAGATAATAATCTGTTCATTCTGTAGTAAACAAGTCAGGCTTTTTAAAATTTGCCAAGTCACATGAGAATTACTATGGGCTGTTTGTAAGATGCAGTGCCACAATTTGTTTTAGGATGAAGCTGAAACCAAGTAACGCACTAAGAAAAGGTTTAGAGTCATTTTTTCCACTCAGAGACTGGTACCACAAATCTGTTCTGCAAGAGAGTTATTTTAATTTATTAACGGGAAGAGAGCGGAGAATATTTGGTGCCAGATCCTTCTCTTGTTTTTCTTTTGGATGCCAATTTTTGGTGGAGTTCTTGCTTGTTGATTTATGAGGACTAGCAAAAAATATATATTTGTAGTATTATCTACTCTAGCACTTACTGGTTCTTTTCTTCAGTGGACATACATCTACTTGAGTTTCTCTGTTAGCAGGGGAGACTAATTAGGGTTTAAAGACACTCAAAGGTGAGTTCTGTGCAGTTGTGAGAGAAATGTTGATGCTGGCTTTTTGTGTCTTACCAGGTATTATTACCCAAATGTCAGAGACCAGCTGGTTGCCAAAGGGGCCTTGCCTTTGTCACGGCTCTGTGCCATGGTGACTATGCAGCACCGTGAGGAAATAGGGATACAGACTTTTAATCTTCCCTTGGTTCCCCGGACTGATTCCTCAGAGGAATTTCATCTGAGGTCTTCAGGTGAGGAACGCTTGTGGACTTTCACTTTGTGTGGTAAAACCAGGCTCAGTTGAGGAACCTTGGACCAGCACGTCAGTGTTTGATGGTGTGTTAGCAAAGGACAAAGGAAATGGCCTCAAGCTGTGCCAGGGAGGTTTAGATTGGACATGAAGGAAAATTTCTTCCCCCAAAGGGCTGCCCAGTCCTGGCACAGGCTGCCCAGGCCATGGTGGAGTCCCCATCCCTGGCAGGATTTAACAACTGTGTGGATGTGGCACTTAGCGACATGGCATAATGGTGGCCTTGGCAGTGCTGGAGGGATGGTTGGGCTCCATGATTTTATGGGCCTTTTCCAGCCAAACCAATTCTCTGATTCTGTGTAAAATTCTGACAAATTATGTAAAAATAAAGTCTATTTGCTTCCAGGGCAAATGAAAATATGTGTTTATGTTGGCAAGTGAAACCAACCAGGAGTGGTTTTCCTCCCAGCTTTCACTAGCAGGGCTGGCTCCATCGGCCCCCTGCGTGTGCTATGCCGGGGGTTCGCCACAGGAGGGAGACACTGATATCACTTTGCCGTGATTTATGGAATCTCCCCTGATGAGGGAGACTTACAGAGTCCTGGCTAGAAGGTTGAAAAGATGAGAGGGGTCTTCAGATTTTTTGCTTCTAGATAGTTGTTTTATTAAGTCTTATCAGAGGAACAGAGTGCTAGACACAGCACCCAGTAAGGAATGCAGAAGAAAGCCCCCGTTATTAATATTACACAGCCCTTTTAAAGGTAAATCATCCAATGAAAGCTTAAAACAAAAGATATTTTTACTTTTCTACCAATGTTCAATAAATCACTCTCTTGCGTGTACAGGAACTGCAGAATTTTTCATTTAATCACCTCAAATTACTTTTACTGCAAAATATGGAGTAGGAGAAGAAGAAGGCCTGGAGAGCAACAACAATCCTCTGTTTTGAAGTTTTTAGCTTTTATTTATTTACTTCATTAACAAACCCAAAACCTCTAAATTTTTCACCCTGTGACAATCTTATGAGCTACTCTATCATCTAGTTTACACCAGCGTTGATTCTAATTCTTCCCAGAGTGTCGGTAATTTTCTCCATGGACGAAGGTCAAAACCAGTGTTGTTCAGGGGGGTAGAACCCTTCCAAACAGGCAGAGAAATACTCTCTGCACTTCGGGTTCCCGCACACTGAGGCCCCGCCTGGGACGGGCAGGGTGCGCTCCCTGCGTGTGCAGTGCCGGGGGTTCGCCACAGGAGGGAGACACTGAGGCCACCCCGCGGACCCGGCTGGGCGGAAATTTCTGAGAGCCCTGGGAAAATTCTGTCCCCGAATTTTCCCTCTGCTCCTCATGGACCTGGCTGTAACTGCTGGCTGGAGTGCAGCCTCTTGCACAGTCAGTCTCAGTGGATTAATGGAGTTGGTTTTTTTAGAAAAATACTCATTAACAAAGTAAGTTTTGTGTTAATAGGTATGGCTAAATATTGATTATGTTGTGTGTGCCTGCAGTAAGAGCTGACCATTTCTTTCCTTCCTTTCTTTCATTTAATCCAGGTTTGCTCGATGTGAGTGTGAGGTACCAACGATCCATGAAAACAGCAGCAGGAGTAACTGCTCAAGCTGTTTCACTCTCTGTGCAAATACACAGGGCAGCTGGTTTGCAAGCAGCAGCCAGGTAAAGCCTAATTCAAAAAGGACCATTTTTCACTTAAAACAGCTTTATCTGGAGGCAGCAGGCTGAGGCATGAGATCAGAACAAATTTTTACTGGCCAACTTTCCATCTGCAGAGACCAAGATTCAAAGTGGGTTCTGCTCCAAAGTGAAAATAACTTCATAAAGACCATCAGCAGTTATGCTGGTCCCTGAAGCTGCAGTACAGGGTGGTAGCATTCATTCTGCAAAAGGATGAAGATTGGAAGGGCATGTTTTCCTACATTTCCCCATTTTTCTACACCAAAGAGTGATATAAAAATTGGCTGATATAAAATGGTACCTATTTGGGCATTGGGTTCTGGTGTTGCTGATGCTGCTTAAAAGCTAGCTGAGGTTGTTTTCTTGCATTTCACTGTGAAAATCTCAATAAACTAACCAGGAAATGAAACATGTCCCTTTCCACCGTAAGGCTTCTGCTCCAAGTGTGTGATATCAGCTGGACATAGTTCCAGAATATGTGATTTTCAAGAGTTAGGAAAGGGCTAGAATAGAGGCAGTCAATTCCACAAGAGAAGGATGGCTCCTGTCATTGCAGAGACATGGTCTGACCCTTTCTCAGTGTTGCTGTGAGCCCCTGTTCCATCTTAATTCAAGTAGACCCTGAAAGATGAGGATCACTGTTGTATGGTGCTTGGAGAAATCAAGGGAATTGAATGACCTCCGACTCCTCATCCTTCAGGTGTATGACCTGAGTAATACCTGGGTCTGGTTTACTTGTAAATTACTCCATTTGCTAATTTCACCTCCTTTTGCTGGTGAGTTCTGGTCTGTAAAAATAATTTGGCTTGGCCTTTGGCTCCTTTCTGGATCAGGTTCTCTGGGAAGTTATTCTGCAGTACAATATATTCTTAAAGGTGCTGAGTACTTTCTCAACCACAGATGAGAAACACATCCACCAGTGATGGACCTCATGAGTTCCTCTCACCATTTCAAATGTGTTCCTGGTATGTTCAGATGGGAAAAAAAAAGATGAAAATGCTATGCAGCCAGAACCCACATACATTTTGACTTGGAACGTTCACTGTTAGTCCCATCTTTTCACCTTTGTTTTAAGCATGTTGATTCCTAGATCCCTCATACATTATATGCATTCTCTTCCTTCTTTTCTTTTTTTCCCATGTGAAATGCAGAGCTGTGGCACAGAAGAACCCCTCTGTCCAGTACTATGCAGGGGTGGGAGTGAACACTTACGTGTGTGTGCTCCCGTCCTTCCTGCCCCAGGCACAGACACGCAGCACACGAGCTGTGCCCTGCACTTTCTGCCCAGAGTTTGAGCATCACATGGAGTTTCTCTGTAATCTCATCATTCAGAAAAGCAGTGGAGAAGCCTCTTCTCTGGGGGAGCTCTTGCAGTCTGCCAGTATTATTTTCTCTATCTACCATCAGAGCACCAAGTCGGGTAAGGACAACGGGTGTGATTGCAAGGACTGGGTACTGGTGCAGAAGTCCCCTTAATTTTAGTATAGAAAAAAAAAAAATCATAGAATAATGGAATTGTTTGGGTTAGGACTTGCAAAAAACCCCCTGCAATGAGCAGGGCCATCTTCCAGCAGGTCACGTTGCTCAGAGCTCTATGCAGCCTGAATTTGACTGTTCCCAGGGAACTCTGCAGTTGGTGATAGATGTAATTACCTAAGCTGTCTTCAGCAGAGACTGTTCCCCTTGTGCGAAGAGTTTTTGAGACTCCCAGTGATCCAAGATCACCTCTTACCAGCTGTTCTCCAGTCAATCACTTCTAAATCTTGTGTTCCAGTTCGGTGTATTTACAAAATTATTTCTTTTCCAGCCCCTGGCAAATTGGCTGATAGAACATCTAGAGATTATCTCCTTGGGACAGTCACAATTCCAACCAGAGACCTGCTGACAAGAAGATCAGGTAATACAGCAGTGCTATGCTGCTGACATTCTGTGCAAATGCTATTGTAATTCCTTAAAACTGTTCTCATTCCTGTTTTGGGGGGGTTGTTTTGTAGGTTTTCCGGGTTTTTGTAGACCAAAGTTCTTTCAGATGTTCCCCATGTGTTCAGTAAAAATCCTGTATTAGGAAAGTCACGTAAAGGTGGTTGTTTGAAAATCTGTTTTCAGGATGTAGGTTGTCTAGTGGCTGAATGAATATTCTGAGGCTACTATGAAGAAATTTAACTCCGTGCCAGCTAAAACCAGCACCTAAAATCCTTAGGATTTTATTCAGTGCTGTTTATTTTCTAGACAGAAAGTCCAAAAATGATGTCAAGTCCATGAGTTGTAGTGTTTAGTGCAAAACCAGTGACTGCTTTTCAGATGTCAAAGCTGGAAACAAAAGTCTTAGATAATTGGAAAGTAGTAGGATTATGTTTTTGGTTTTTTTTTTAAACTACATGTGAAATATCTCAGTGCTCCTTTTGGGTCCCTTCAACTTCAGAATGTTCTGTGAAATTTCTGTGAAAAAATTATTCACTTATCTGTCCACTAAAGATCTTCTCTATCTAGCATTACTTTGGGATTATTATGCCTTGTAATAATGATGTTTTTATTATTGCCTTGGTTATTTCTGCTTTAATTGTTCCAGCCCAAAATTTTGGCGTTGTTTTTAATGGGAAGAGAGTAGGAAAGAAATGAGAATACATAATTTTATAATTGGATATACAAGGAATGTAGTTTCGTTGTGAAATGGGTGTTGCTGATGAAGTGAAAATCCTTTGGGATCAGAACTCCTGCTGAGGTTTTTAGAAGGCCAGTAACTGGTTGCTTTTTCAGATTAGAAATTATTTAATGAATTCCAAACGAGAAATAAACTTGGAGTTCTGGTCCTTGACTGATGAGCAGAGAGGTGACCATTCTTCACTGACATTTTTCAAAAGCTGGGATAAGTCTAATGTGATCTTTCCTGCCAAAGGTATTTCGGGCTGGTACCCAGTGACCCTCTCCGCAGATCCGATGCCTCCGCAGTGCACCAACGCCATGCAGGCCATTGTGGGAGGGCTGGAACTCTCTGTTGCCTTTGCCCATCAGGGTGACAGGGAGCGTGTTTTGGAGGCTGCCAAGCTCTTGGGGTGGAGCAGTGAGGAGATCCATGAGGACAGCGAGGACGAGAGCGGTGACTGGGAGCAGAATGCCGGCCTAGTGACCGTGACCATCTCCACGCCCAGGGTGTGGCTGCCACTGCACTGCGTGCTGCTGGCAGGCCAGGCACAGCTACAGAAAAGCACTCACTGCTACCTCAGGTACAAACTGTACAGCCAGGAAGCCACGAGGACGTGGCTGAAGCGGCCAAAACTGAGTGACGACGCAGAGAATGTTACAGTGAACTTCAGGAAGCCCAACAAGGTGACTCTCAGAAGGAGCCAGGGACTGCTGTGGTTCTTCAGAGAGGAGAAATTAGAAATCCAGGTGTGGTGGGCATATGGCAAGGAAAATGAGATGGAAAGACCGCTTGATACCGATCGTCTTATTGGATCTGCCTATGTTGACCTGGCAGCGTTAGCAGAGAGATCAAGAAGAACACTGAGTGTTAGTGGTGAGTTCCTAAAACACAGGGTCACATTTCATTCCTCTGTATTGGCAATTTAATGTGGTTCCTTCTCTAGTCACTTTAAAGAAAATGTTTACAGCTTTGTTTTGTCCTGCACAGAATCCCAGGATGGTTGGGGTTGTGATGGATCTCTGGAGATCACCCAGTCCCACCCCCTGGCCAGGCAGGGTCACCTGGAGTGGGTGACACAGGAACACGTCCACGGGGCTTTGGGATGTCCCTGGAGAGGGAGACTCCATGCCCTCCCTGGGCAGCAGCTCTGCCCCCCTCATGGGAAGAAGCTCTACCTCCCATTGAGGTGGAACTTGTGTTTTAGTTTATGGCTTCTGTGATCTACATGGTACTCATCAGCCACCAGATTTGTGAGCTGGTTGGCTCTCCTTTTAAATACACCCAGGGAAGGGAGAAAGAACAAGAGTTAAAACAATTTTTTATGCAGGGTGTATGTTGTATTCTCCATATATGTATATAAAATTATGCAGAGTCACTGTTCCCAGGGCTCTCAGGAAGTTGATGTGCTTTAATCTTAGCTACTGGGAGAAAATGAAGGTGTACCCAGTTTGGGGGATTGGTTGTGGTTTTTAATGTTTCCAAGCTTGTACTTCTGAGTGATAACTCGTGCAGAAATTACACTGAAAATCAAAATTTGTTCTGCTGCTCTCATGTGAGATCTCTGCCGTAATGAACTACCAGCTGTTTTCCAAGCTCCTGCTTTTCCTTTGGCTCATTTAGCTGGTTGTTTGTGAATTCTCCTGCAGGTGTCTATCCATTGTTCAGATGCAACGCTGCAGACCTGGCAGGAGCTGCTGTGCGTGTTCACGTCAGCCTTGCTTCCACTCCTGCTGCTCTGCCCAGACTGCCCTGTGCCGAGGAATGCAGCAACAGTGAAGATGAAGGCACAGGGGAGACCCCTGGTCTGAGCCAGCAGGTCTCAGACAAACAGCAAGTGGATATTGTAAGTTCAGGGATCACCAATGGCAAACCACAGGAAGAAGACTTGATGTTTCTGGAAAACACAGTTGCTGTCAGTATCCTTGTGGAAAGAGCAATGCATCTAAGTTTAAAAGGTAACATCACCACCGCCTTTCTTTTCTTTCTTGCTTGTCTTTCTTTTTTCTTTCTTTGTTTTCTGTTTCTTTGTTTTCCTCTGGGATCTGTTCCTACTCCAGCAAAGTGTATGGCAGGGATGGGTTTTGAACTTGGCTTCATGGTGTTGCAACCCCAATCACTGTGTAAGTATAGGGAAAGCAGGAGGTTGAACTATTCAGCCTGTCTTCATGAATAAAATCCAAAATATAAATAGCATGATGTTACCTGTTAGATATGACAGCTGAATTCTGAAATTAGGCATTATCTGAAGAGCTAAATCCCAAGTTAAGCATTGACTGAATAATTAAACCCCAAGACACTCCCATCTCAAAGACTCCTGCAAATTAGCATTTTTAGCACCTAATAAATTTGTAAAGCTGGCTGACTGTACTCACCTTTTGTTCCCCTGATAACACAACTAAGAGTCAAATACAAGCTATGATTTAAGGGTATGTAATGCTAAAATATTCTGAGCCCTGCAGATGAATTTTTATAATGATTCTAGAATCTTCTGGAATTCATAGTTTTTGGAAAACTGATGCGACTTTGTTTGCTATTGCAAAGTTTTTGATGATATAAAGGAGGTTTCTTTTGAGTATTGCAGAAATATTGAAATATTTCTGTCTTCAAGTTCTTATTTTAGGGGATTTTTAGAGGTAACTAATTGAGAGGCAGCTGATGCACTCAAGAAGAAATTTCATTCTTCATGACTGCCAAACAGGTGGCCCAGCATGGAGAGTAGCTCAAGCACTGGAATAGGGTCTTCAGGACCTAGGTTTTATTCCTAGCTTTGCTTCTGACTTCTTAGATGATCTTGGGCAAATGGTTTTTCTGTTTCTCCCTTGAGTATTCCAGTTTCTGCTCTGTAAAAGGTTCATGTAATATTTGCTTCCATTGTAAATATAACGTGCTATCAGTGAAAAGGAGTATTTCCTAGATGGTGGATTTCTTTGCTAATTTTGTGATTTTAATTGCTGAACTGCCTTTAGATTTTGTTGTTGTTGTTGTTATTAATTAAAAAAATCTGTATTTAATTCTGTACCATTTCAGGAAGTCCCTTGACAGAACGTGAAGTAACAGCCCCCAGTAGCTGTGTGTCATTTGCTGTTGCTGGTGCAGATGCTCCAGTAACCACTCCAGTGATAGAAAATACAGACTCGCCCGTCTGGGACTTCCAGCAGCAGGCAAGGTGAGAGGTGGGGATTCACACAGACACTCCTTGGATCTGACAGCCAGGCCAGGTGTGAAAAGGACATATGGTTTGGGGTTTCTAGCTCAGACCTAGATGTCTTAGCTTAAATTAAAACGGATGAATTGACTGCTTCAAGGAACCTCAGCAGGTCAAGTCATACATGGCAGGATTCAGGAATTAACCTGTGTGTTCCAATCTTGTGTCTCCTCCGGTGTTTCTAATATCTGAACCACTTCAAACAATTTAAAAACTGCTCTACATTTAGCACTTTTTTAGCGTTTTTTTTTATTTCCAGGAATGAACTTCAAACATTACAGCTGTCAAGCATAACCCCAGTGCTTTGCGGTCACGGTGTTCTTGAGTCGTGAAATAAACTGTATTTCTGTTCCTTCACAGTTTCCTTGTCCTGTCTTTTAAATGTACAGCAAGAGTGAGGAGAGGGAAATACTTCCTGAATAAACAAAAGCCCAAACTATGTAAAGACATGTTGTGCTTTGAGGCTCAGTAATTTTGAGGTTTGTTTTGTTCCTGCCCCCGTCGGTCCAGAAAGAAACTGATTTGTCTGGGTAGATAAATTTTACTGCTTTTTCCTGCTTTGCATAAAATATTATGATTTTTGTTCTTAACAGATTATCCAAAGAGCTTCTCCTGGATCCACAGCAAACCTTGGTCTTCAAAGTGTGGCATAAAGCAGGTAAAGTTTGTAGAGCAGTATTAAGAGGAGAGTGTTTTCTGCATCCCCTTCCTTAGGTGATTTGTATTTCATGCAAGGAAAAAAAATTCTGTTAAGTAAATTGGAGAGTAGAAGTGTAATGACATTTTTTGCCTTGTACTAGGAGAATGCTAGAGATAAATACCTATTGGTTTCCTGGCCCTTGGCATCCTCCTTTTCCCTATTAATCATCTTACAAGGTTTGGTTCATCTGTATTCTCTCTGGTTTTATTTTGACAGTGCTTTAGAGGTTGGGTTTTCCTACTGAAGGAAATTAACTGCTTCCTTCATGTGCTGTTTGTTGTTGCTGCAGTTGGTTGAAGTGTGGCCAGGCAGTTGTAACAAAATACTTTTATTTCTTTCTTTTTACATATTGAAGTTCAGCTGTCTGATTTTTGCTTCAGAAATAAACTTCCTGCGTATCCAGAGTGCTATGTGTACATACACAGTGATTCTCCTGCCAATCCCTCTCCCTGCCCTGGGCTCTCCCTGCTTCTGCAGGGACATTTTTAGCTGAACATAACTGAGGTAATCCAAATAATATCCCCCTACTGGACAGGATTGTTCTGGACCTCGGGTCAACTTCCAAGACGTATTTCAAGGGCCGTGTTTCAGCATTCCTGGAAATGATTGATATCAATGTAAATGTGCTTCGTATCCTTCTTCCCCAGAGTCGGAGCGAGTGGTAGGATTTGCATCCGTGGACCTGTCTCCTCTCCTTTCTGGCTTCCAGCTCGTGTGCGGGTGGTACAACATCACCGACTTCAGCGGGCAGTGCCGAGGGCAGATCAAAGTGGCCGTCTCCCCTCTCCAAAACATAAATCATCTCAAAGGAGAAAGGCAGGCCAGGGTCCGAAGCCAGCCAGAAAGTTCTTCCGTATGTGCTTCCATTCCCTCCCCTCTCACACTTCATTGGATTGCCAATCATCAGCACTCCGGGTTCCCGAGCAAATTCACCACAAACTCACAGCACTGTCATGGACCAGTCATAAATGTACCAAAACCACTTAATTCCGTAGGAATTCTGCTCCAGGTTTCCATGATAGCTGCAGGCCAATGCTAGTTATGACACTCCAACCAAGTCATGAGCATTCCCACTGGCTTTGCTCTGTTGTTGCTTCATGTGCGTTTGGGATTTTTTTTATGAGACTGCTGTGTGGATTTGGACATCTGGGAGCATGGCATTGTTCTATTTGCTGCTTTGGGTGACAGCTGATGCTCAAAAACATACAGCAGATTCAGCTTTTCATTGGTTAGGAAGCATCTAATTTGGCAGGAATCTGTTTTTCTGGGATATTTGCCATTTCTTCTGGGTTTTTCTTTATTCTCTAGACTTCCCAGATATGCTGGGGTGTGTTGTACACATGTAATGGAGCCCTTACCCTACTTTCCATCAATTTACTCTCTGAAAGTATGGAGGGAATTAACAAAAGTGTCTGAAATGAAAGTGTTGTGAAATGGTACTTTGGCTCAGTGCTGGGAAATAATTTGAAAATTTAAAGCTATTTAGAAAGCCTGAGGTTTTGTTAGATCAGCAGGATAATACTTAATTTCTCTTATTTTCTTGCTGTGAAAGACTCATGTACAGTGTTCCTTTTCGTCCTAGGTGAAGGTCAGCTTTCCAGCATGTCCTAGTAATTCCACAAACTTGTCCAAGCAGATGTTGAATTCCTTGTCAAAGGAAGTCGGCATTCCTGCTCGAGAGCGGTGAGTCTACAGGCCGACAACCTTTTTTATTATTTTCAGGTCTCAGAAATACCTCTCTAAAGCCAATTGACTTTACTGGAAAAATGGCACACCCTGTCAAAGTGTGTCCACTGTATTTGGGCTTAAAAATTAGTGGACATTCCCTTTCCCAGTGAGAGGGAGGTGCAGGAGGTAGCAATCCTGGGACAGGTTCCTTTTGACACAACCCAGATGTTCTTTTCCTTGTTGTTGATATTTCCTGATTTGTTTCATTTGCACCTTTGTAAATTAGGATTTAAATGATGCCATTGTTAAAACTGGCAGGTACTTTCTCCAGACCCTCATGAGAATAAGGATTGTGTCTGTATTTGGTTTTATTTTTAGTAAGTGTACATTAGAATAGAGTATTCCTGATGCATCCCCTTTATTTTGCCTTAACTTCTGTCCATGACCAGTGAATGACAGCTGGTGAAATGCTGTAGTATTGCACATTCCAGGAGTGAGACTGTCAGATATCCTGCAGTAACTCCTGCTTTCTGTTCTTTAAAATGAGTGAGAGGGTGTTTTAGTTCATGATTTGTGTATTTAGCCTACAGAGATGATCCTTTTCCCATACCTGTCTTTGAAGTTTAGAGGGACTGTGGGCCACCGCTGTGGGATCTAAACAACTGGCTTGGGAGCTGCCAGCAGGCATGGAAAGCTCCCCACCAGCCACACCATTAACTTGAGTTTGGTATAAATCTGAAACAGTAAATGCCATTCCTGTGGACATTGCAAAGAACTGGCTTCATCCATCGGTGGCTCTTTAGTGGATTTCAAGACATTGGATATTCTTAGTTGACAGACTTTGCACAGTTAGAGGTTCCAGCCTGGCTTTTGATGTTAAACACGGGCCTGTTTTTAGCAGGACAAGCCCCCCTGGCACACGCACGCCTCGGCACGAAGAGCACGTGCAGAACGTGCGCAGATTCCATGAGTCCCTGCAGCAGGCGGAAGGGAACGCGCGCCGGGCAGCCCGGCTGGAGTCGGCATCGCTGTCCTCACGTGCTGCTCTCCTCACTGCTCTCAGGTAAAGCAGGGCTGTGGCCAGCAGGGCAATGCCAGGCCTTGGGTTAGCAGGGAAGAGCTTGGAAGTGACGGATCCAGTTCTAAGGAAACGAAGGTGAAACAGTGCAATAACTGATGAAGAGATTCCGGTGTCATTTACAGCGGGGTGAGGCGAGGCTGGAAAATCAGGGCCTGGGTGGGAAGCTCCACAACAGGACTGAGGTGCTGTAGCAGTGTGGTGAGCTGTTGAAGGGGAACAGCAACAGCAGTGTTTCCAAATCTGGGGAGAATGCTTGGATTTATCCATCCTGGTACCGCTGTCACACAGCAGGTGCCATGAAGCCAATAGTCCCCTCAGTTGCCTTCCACAGGTACAAGAGCAAGCCTGTAAGCATCTTTGGGTTGCACGGGGCAGTATATCCTTTCCCAACAGGGTGTTTTTCTTCTTGCTAGAAGTACTGTTCTCTTGACTAGATTCTAGGTTTAAATGAGATATAAATGTAGAAAGAATAGTATTTGTTATCTGTCGGAATATAGGGATGAAAGAGAATTCCTGAGGTATTTCATCCCTTCCCCTGCTACCACAAGCAATATATCTTAAAATCCCTAGATCCTAAACACATAGAAATCCTCGGGTTTTTATTAAGCTCAGCCATAAGTCAAGTAATATCCTTGGCTTTATGACTTTTGTTGGAAGGTCATCTCAAATCCAGCTCCTTTGATTAAGTAGGTTTAAAACTAGCTCTTTTTTAGCTTCCAGCTGAAGTTTCATAGCCAAGTCAGGATTTATTCTGGAGTGTTATCCTCTTGCTTAGAGCAACCTCAACACTTGCCTGCTGATCTGTTTTTCAATAAAGTCTTTAATCCTTTATTTGCACATTTACATGTTGTTGACTAGAGTGATCCAAACTAAACCCGACTGCCACAGGCTTATTTTCCCCCTCTTACCGAATTTCTTACCACTGCTTGCAGAAAAAACTTGAGCGAGCTGGATGAGGTTCAAAGATACTTCACTCAGAAGCTGACCGGGTCTTTTCCTGACTTCAGCACATCCAAACCAAGCCATGAGGAGTGGGAGAGTGACCATCAGGGCTCGATGAGCAGAGAAGTGGATCCCAAAGGCTGCCATCTTTTGGAAAAATCTAGTCAGCTGGTGTCTCAGGTCAGCAGCCTAATCAATGGTAAGTTGTTGCTGTGAGCAGCAAAATGGCAAGAAAATCAAATCCCTGCTGATGCTTTTAAAATAACTTACCAGAGTAGAGAATAAACTGGAGCCCAGAGCTACAGTTGCTGCCAGTGGGAAAGTTATTCCATGCTTTTTCTGCCCATGGCTTCCTACAGGGAAGCAGCGTTTCCAGGAGATGGAGTTGAAGGGCACATCCCTATTATGCCAGAATTTGCCATTCTTGTATCCCCACCTTGATCTTCTCTGTTTTTTCCCTCTTTATTCTCCAAGGTTTTGCTCTTTTTATTTCCTTTCTCATCCTTTGCAATTGTTTTTACTGTTTTTTTCCATGCCTTCCTCTACAATCTGTTACAGACTCTTCCTTCTCCTTTTCCAAAAGTCCCCCACCATTCCCTTGGAGCAGGACTTGCCTCAAAATAGTTTGCCATTTTACCTAATACTGGTGAACTCAATTCCCAGAAGATGCAAGCAATGAACAGAATCTGCTCACTGGGAAACAAAAATAAGCGATTGTGGCTTTTTTAAGAATTTGCAAAATTTCCCATTAAGTTCAGCCTTAATACTTTTGGTTTTTCCTTAGCATTTCTGTTCTTCTGGCCTTGTCAGTGGGAAACAGAGCAGAGTGTGCTCACATCAGCGGAGTGTTGGCAAAGCTGGGCATGTTTAGCTCCTAACCATCCTTACGTCTAGGACTTTCTGCCAAAAACCCAAATAAATCAAATTTAAGCTGTATTGTTGCTCTATGCATTTACTGATGCTTTTTTTTGTTAACCAGACTTGCAGACTATAACTAAAAATAGCAAAGAAGCTTCTAATGTACATCAGGACAGCAGCAGGAAGCTGGGTGCTATGGATGTACCCAGCTGGAAGGAGGAAGGAGCCAGACTGGGAGCTCCTCAAGGCCAGCTGGAGTCGGACTCGCCCGGCGTTTCAGGTGACACGCAGCGGCCGTGCAGCTCTGGGAGAGCTGTGTTTGAGAGACACATGTTGCACGAACTTCTAGGCCCCATTGTCCCTGAAGATGAGCCTCCAGTGGGTTATATCCAGGAAAACAAAGGTGCTTTTGCCATCCAGCCACACAGCGAAGAAGAATACGAAGAAGATGTTATAGAACCACGAACTCTTAATGAAATAACGACTGTAACGGACAGGACGAGCCCCTGGTCCAGTGTGGTCTCCGACACAGGGCAGGAGGCTGAGCAGCATCCTCTGCACTCCAGGCCTGAAGACCAACACTCCACAGATGCAGGTTGTTTCCAAAGAGGGAACAGCAGCACCTTGTCCAGCATCCTGCATGGGGACAGCCAGAGCGTGCTCAGCGCCCTGAGCCTGCCTGTGAGCCCCCATGCAGGTGGGAGCAGTCCCTGGGGAGTAGCAGGAGACTTGCACACCTTCAACAGCAGCACGGGAGCAGCAGAGAAGGAGCCACTTCAGCCCACGGGACAGAGCCTCTGGGACAGAGCACTGAACACTGAACCTGTAAAGAAAAGTGTAGAGCTCCATGCAGGCTCCGAGGAACTGCTGCCATTCCCAGGAGACACAGGTTTGACCGATCGGAAAACCGCTGAGAGGGAGGAGGAGGAAAATGCTGAGGTTGTAAATGGAGATCGTCAAGGCAAGGAAGGAAGTGGTTCTGATGATAACTGTGTTCAGAGTGTATCAGCCCAGGCTGGCTCGGAAAGAAATAGCGAGAGCTTCCCTGATGACAGCAGTGAAGATCCAGTGGAAGGGTCAGAGAACCCCATCAAACCAAAAGTTACTTTGTATCCTTTACTCTTTTCTTAAACACTCCTTGCATTCGATGACTCTCCCTGCTTAGTTAGAATCTCCCTGGCCTCCGGAAAGAGAAATTTGCTGTGTGAAGCTCTTCCTTGGGAAATGAATCCAAAAGTGGTGATCTGGGAAGGTCCATCACACTGTTTCACACAATGTAGTGATGACTTTCTTGCCACTTGTAGCCAATAAATTTTGCGATTTGTGAGAGTGGCTTTGTTTTGGGTAGTTCCAACATGCCTTCTTGCATTTTCTCTCCATGTTATTTTCCCCCATGTGTTAGAGCTCTTGTGCTTCTCCTGTATTAAAAGAAACATGCTTTATTTCGCTTTTAAAATACTTCCCAATGTTTCTTGCTCAAATTCCAAATCTCGGATTAAGTGTTGGAATTTTTTGCAGGATGAAGTCCTCTACAAATTTGTGAGGTATTGTTTTAAAGCAAGTCGGTGTCCCATGCTCTGCGAGCCCAGGTGAGAGAACCAAGTGTTCAGAACAGTGGAATATAGATTAAAACAAATGAGGTTCGCTATTTCAGACCTGTTAACAGCTGAGGCTCTTCCCACATCTGGACCTCTGTGCAACCGCACACTGGCAAAAGTTGTTCCTTAACAGTTCTGCTCAGATCTGATCCTGTTGTTCCCAACTTCTTCCTTCCACCCCGGGAAATGGAAGCCTCCATGAGACTGCTCAGCACTTCTTCTCATCCTTCCACATCTCCTAAAGTAAGTATGGGATGTCCTTTCCTTTATTGTCCAGTTTAATCCATACCTTAAAGCGGGAACAGAACTTCTCCCTTCCTCTGCCTGCCAGCGCTCAACTTAAAAGTGATGGCTTCCAAATCGTGTCAAGGGGAATCTTCCTGATACCTCTTCTCTCCATGAGGATGGTTTTTAACGTCCATGGCTGTGTTGTCTGTGAGCCTTATGCCTTTACATCAACCAGTTGCTCAGTATGCTCGGGAAGTGTTACTCCCTCAGGGTCAGTGGAAGTGGCAGGTTCTCACTGCACACTTCTTCGTGCTCTAATGTGAGGTGACATGGGGTAAGGGGGAACAGTTTTAAGCTAGAAGAGGGGAGGGTTAAATTGGATATTGGGAAGAAATGCTTCCTTGTGAGGGTGGGGAGGCCCTGGCACAGGTTGTCCAGAGAAGCTGTGGTTGCTCCATCCCTGGAAATGTTCCAGGCCAAGTTGAATGGGGCTTGGAGCACCCTGGCCTAGTGGAAGGTGTCCCTGCCTGTGTCAGGGGTTGCAATGAGATAAGCTTTAAGGTCACTTCCCACCCAAACCATGCTGGGATTCCATGATCCTTTTCCAGCCCCAGCTTTGCTGTGGATGTTGATGTGGATCTGGGTGCTGCAGCAGCTGGGCTGTTTGTTTACCACTCCCGGGTAAGATGATGCCTTGGTTCCACTCCATATGAAACAAACACTTTAAAGGAACATTTATGTCACTGGAAACAGCTTGCCTGATGAATCAAAACAGACTGGTTCTAATAGCTCTGAAGTCATGGAAAGCTGTGGGTTAATACTAATACCAGCTTTACTTGAATCCCCTCTCTGCAGCTCTGAGCTGAGTGGCTGGAAATACAGCCCTGAAAATTATTACTAATTAGGTAAAATGTTAGCAAGGCACTATTTGGATGTTTTGATCTTAAAGCAACTGAATTCCAGGATTAGCTGGCAGTAATCCTTTGCTGCAGGACTTGTGAGGTGTGCTGAGACAGGATTCAGTTGTGCCTTGTGCATCAAACCCCCTCTGTGAAGAACCAGTTTTTCACTGCTACCAATACACAGAGTTCAGAGAAATGCTTCCTCACAGTTTTGGTTTTAACTGGGCTTTGGAACATCAGTTTCTAAACCTGGGCGTGGTTTGGTTCTGCACAGGTCAGCAAACACCAAGCATGACAGCAAGGCTGAAATCTGAGCTGTCCTCTGGACATCACCAGAGCCCTCACTCACTTGGCAGCTGGCAAACGTCTCTCGTGGCCTTTCTGGTGCTCCTGCCACCTCTCCCTGGCTTGTCTGACTCCCTGTTTTCCCCATCTTTTTCCTGGAATGACGAAGCAGTGGTGAGGTGTGGAGCTGGGCAGCATTTGAGACAAAAAGGTTGTCTCAGCTCCTGCTGTGAGGATGTGGGGCTCTGAGGAGGTGCTGCAGCAGCTCAGGCTCACTGTGGACGCTGTGACCACCTTCCAGGGATCAGAGTTTTGTAGAGCCTCACAAAACCTCTTTGTTTTTTACTTCTTTTCTCCATTACATCAAACTAAGGTTTCCCATTCTTGAGGTCCTTCCCAGCTCTAGTCTTCCACACTGCTCACCTGCTCTGAGTGGGGGCTGGAGGATAGGTTTGAAAAATCAGAGCATTGATAAACTTTTCCATAAAATCACAGAATCCCAGTATGGTTTGGGTGGTAAAGAACCTCAAAGATCCTCTTGTTCCACCCCCTACCATGGGCAGGGACACCTTCCACCATCCCAGGCTGCTCCAATCCCCATCCAGCCCGGCCTTGGACACTTCCAAGGATCCAGGGGCAGGCCCAGTTTCTCTGGGCACCCTGTGCCAGGGCCTCTCCACCCTCATAGGGAATAATTCCTTCCCAGTATCCCATCTATCCCTGCCCTCTGGCAGTGGGAAGCCATTCCCCCTTGTCCTGGCACTCCAGGGCATTGGCTAAAGTCCATCTCCAAATACCATGATATTTTTTTCCGCCTCACCTCTAGGAATATTCCAAAAGAATACGAAACTTACATGGAAACCAGTTTTACTCAGAATAATTCATATTTGTGTATACAAAGATTTACCGTCAGTGTGAATTAGAAGTAACACAGCCTTGGGCAGATTCACAGTAGCAGGCTTTATATGTTGCAAAAAGGCCAATGGCAGCAACAGCCAAAACATCCTTTCTTGGTTGTGTTGTTTCTTCTGGATCTGCTGGATGTTCCTGATTACCTGCCTGGAAAGCAGGAGTAGGTGCCAGGCCACTGCCAGGGTAGGTTGTAGCCTGTTAACACAGATCTGTTTGCCCTCCATCCCTGTGCACAAACAAAACTGCTGGGCAAACTTGCTGAGCCACAGTGCTGAAACATCCTCTGCCCCCCCAGACTGGAATTCTTTGACCTTGGAAGAGGCCGTGCCCCCCACCATGACCTATAACGTGCTCATGAATCTGCTCTAGTCCCTGGCACACAGGCACTGGATGATCCTCAGCTGGTTTCAGTGTCACTGCCATTCCTATAAAAAGAAAAGTGAAGCGTGGTCCTCGGTGCACGAGTCCCCTTTCCTCTTGCCTCTTCCCCATGGAACACGTGTGCTTCCTGGCTGAGCACCAGACACTTGGAGTCTGAGAGACAGAGAAACCTGGGATGGGCACTGACCTGAACCTGTTCCTGGGGTGAGGAATGGTGTAAATGACATTTCAGATGTGTGCTCTGGAAACTATGCAGGAGGATAAAACTGACAGTCAGAAACTGACTGTGAGATGGATCAGAGGAAGGTTTGATGTCCAAAACAGAGCAGTGGAGCTGGGGAAGGGGCTGGAGCCCCAGGAGCGGCTGAGGGAGCTGGGAAAGGGGCTCAGCCTGGAGAAAAGGAGGCTCAGGGGGGACCTTGTGGCTCTGCACAACTCCCTGACAGGAGGGGGCAGGCGGGGGGGGTCGGGCTCTGCTCCCAGGGAACAGGGACAGGAGGAGAGGGAACGGCCTCAGGCTGGGCCAGGGGAGGCTCAGGTTGGATATTAGGGAAAATTTCTTCCCCCAAAGGGCTGTCCAGCCCTGGCACAGCTGCCCTGGGCAGTGGTGGAGTCCCCATCCCTGGAGGGCCTTAAAGCTGTGTGGATGTGGCACTTGGGGACATGGGATAAAGGTGGCCTTGGCAGTGCTGGGGGAACAGTTGGGCTCTATGATCTTACAGGTCTTCTCCAACCTCAATAATTCCATGATTCTATGGTTCTGGTCACGTGTCTGAGCTGGGAGTGTTAACGGTGCTTTTAAGCCTCGCTCGTTTTGATTCACACCTGTTCATGTAAAATAGCAGCAAGAACTGCTGTGAAACCTTTCCACAGCTGGAAGTTCATTTTCACCAAGGTCATTAGGATAGATACACACATCTTAACACCACTTCATCCTGCACATTGGGCAGTGGTAGGAAAACGGGAGGAGGTGTATTTCAGCTGCTCATCTCTGAAACAACGTGCCAGTGGTGTGTTTTTCAAGCACACCTGGTTTCCTGACTTTGGGAGCAAACAGACTGCTCTCCTTCACCTCGGTGACATCAAACAGCACCAGGCACCTGCTCTTGTGTTGTGGCTTCAGAGTACGGGGCACTTTAGGCATATTAGATGTTAGGAAGGAATTCTTGGCTGTGAAAGTGGTGAAACCCTGGCACAGGTTGCCCAGAGAAGTGTCCAGTGCCAGGTTGGATGGGGCTTGGAGCAAGCTGGGATAGGGGAAGGTGTCCCTGCCCATGGCAGGGGGTGGCACTGGCTGAGCTCTAAGGTCCTTTCCCACCCAAACCATTCTGGGATTCTGTTCCTTACATTGAAAATGGGAGGTGCTGGCTCTCCATCCCTGGCTGTGCAGGACACATGGCACATGGGAAAGGGGAACTGTGGAAGGCAGGAAATGCAGTTTCATGAACCTTTGAAATAGGGTAATTGGCAGATTGGGGGAATTTCCTAGAGAGATGCTTTCAGATGCTGCGCAGAACTCAGGGATCAGCACAGAGCCTGGTCACTGCTCCTCTCCAGCTATTCCTGACCTTGCAGCTGTTCCTTGGACAGATGGGCAGAAAACAGCATGGGAGGAATGAACTACTGTCCTGGTCTCTGGACAGCCCTGTCCAAGGGAGGTGCTTTGCCCAGCAAGCAGCTCTCTCTGCTGGTTTTTAAGCTTCTGCTGTGGCCAGGTCTGCATTTAATCTCTCTTGGCTCCTTACATTTTTCTTTAGGNCGGTGACATCAAACAGCACCAGGCACCTGCTCTTGTGCTGTGGCTTCAGAGTACGGGGCACTTTAGGCATATTAGATGTTAGGAAGGAATTCTTGGCTGTGAAAGTGGTGAAACCCTGGCACAGGTTGCCCAGAGAAGTGTCCAGTGCCAGGTTGGATGGGGCTTGGAGCAAGCTGGGATAGGGGAAGGTGTCCCTGCCCATGGCAGGGGGTGGCACTGGCTGAGCTCTAAGGTCCTTTCCCACCCAAACCATTCTGGGATTCTGTTCCTTACATTGAAAATGGGAGGTGCTGGCTCTCCATCCCTGGCTGTGCAGGACACATGGCACATGGGAAAGGGGAACTGTGGAAGGCAGGAAATGCAGTTTCATGAACCTTTGAAATAGGGTAATTGGCAGATTGGGGGAATTTCCTAGAGAGATGCTTTCAGATGCTGCGCAGAACTCAGGGATCAGCACAGAGCCTGGTCACTGCTCCTCTCCAGCTATTCCTGACCTTGCAGCTGTTCCTTGGACAGATGGGCAGAAAACAGCATGGGAGGAATGAACTACTGTCCTGGTCTCTGGACAGCCCTGTCCAAGGGAGGTGCTTTGCCCAGCAAGCAGCTCTCTCTGCTGGTTTTTAAGCTTCTGCTGTGGCCAGGTCTGCATTTAATCTCTCTTGGCTCCTTACATTTTTCTTTAGGAAATTCATCCTGGAGAATTGTTAAGAAGAAAGACGAGCAAAGCAAAGATTCTCCTAATTATCCATGTCTGTGATAAAAACAGGAAGTGTTTTAAAGTATTTTACCTGCAGGCTGTCACCTGAGCCTGTAATGGACAGGTTACCAAACACAAGGACTTGCTTATTCCTAAAAAAGCCATTTCCCTCTCCAGACGGTGCATATTGAAGTGCACCAAAACAGGATCCTGGTGCTGTCTCTCTTGTGAGGAAGCTGATCCCCTCAGGAGACCTTTCCCAAGGCTAAGAGAAGCAGCCCAGTGATGTAGGTGAAAGGCCAGATGGGCGGATCAGTTTTCCAAAAGACCTTCCTGGCCCCACAGCTTCCTCCTCTAAAGGCTCCCAGAGCAGGATCGCTTTTCCCAGTGCTTCATGGGCAGGGCCCAGCTCTGCACTAGTTGGGGAGAAATGTGTGTTTCTTTGTACGCTGAAATTGCTCATCTTCTGGTGCTGCTGGAACAACTGGGACAGCCAGGCTGCGGGGAGGCTGCCAGCAAAGTGGAGAGGAGATGACACTGCTTAAACCAGGGCTTTTCCTCTCATGGGCTGCTGCTTTGGGGTCCCTGCAGGCAGCTGAGCCTGGCCCATCCCATTTATCGTGGAATCACAGATGGTTTCAGCTGGGATGGACCTTAAAGCTCATCCAGTGCCACCCCTGCCATGGGCAGAGACACCTTCCACTATCCCAGATTGCTCTAAACCGCATCCAACCTGGCCTTGAACACTTCCAGGGATCCAGGGGCAGCCACATCTTCTCTGGGAAACGTGTGCCAGGGCCTGCCCACCCTCACAGGGGAGACAATTCCTTCCCAATATCTAATCTAAATCTCTCCTCTTTTACTTCAAACCAATTACCTACCTCATCCTTTCTGCAGGCTTAAGCTTTGCTGTGACAGAGCATTTCCTTTCCACTGTGAGGAGATTTGGTCTTCAGGGTTCTGCAAATTATAAAGTAAAATAATAATTGAAAGCCAAAATGCAGTCAGGTCCCAGTAACTACACCACTGTCATTCCTTTGGCTTCGTAGAGGGAGACTTTGGCTGAGAATGGATGCTCACAAGTTCACAGGTCACACACTGGAGCCCCATTCCGGGATTTGGATTGTTCTCTTTCCCATTGGGGTGGTTTTTTCTGTGTATCCAACTTGTCACCCTCTGCACAACCCTCTGGTTTGCCACGACCTGAAACCAAGCACAAGGCAGAGCTCTCATACCTGGTCCTTTTTCTCCCCAGAGCAGGAGTGGAACAGTGCCTGGAGGAATCCCCTACCGAAGACCAAATCGTCCCCGGCCCACCCCCGACCTCTCGGAAGAGGAAGCCGAAAGAATCGCCAGGATCTTCTCTGCTCAGCTCTCCAAGAAGGAATAGTGTTGGCAAGAGACCGTCCACAGCAGAGCTTCCTCAGCCATGGCCGGATGCATTGGCAAAGGCTGAGCGCTCCAGTGAAGGGGAGGTGGAAGCCACAGCTTTCAGGCTCTGTTTTTAGTTTGGTTAGTTAATTGAAGTCCCCTGTTTAGAAGGGCTTAAAACCTGTGGTCACCCACAGGGAGCTGCATCTTCCAGGGGCAGGTCCCCACAGAGATGCACCCCTGTGGGTAATCCATGACCTGCTCTCCAGGTAGTCCAGTTTTAGGATTTATTGCTGTGAAATGGCCCTTTCAAAAACAGTTGGTGGGCAGCACCATTCTCTGTTTCCACAGGTGCCCAACGTGCTTGTGTTAACACAGGCCAAAGGCACTGTAAAATCTGGCGGGTGTACAAAAGAGGGTGACTAGAAAGATGAGACTTTTATATTTATATTTAAATTATTTTTGTACACCTTTCAGAGAACAGACTTTGATGCCAACAGAGCTCAGTTATTTTTGTACTGCTCTCTCCCGTGTTTGTTTCAATAAAATTCCCCTGGTTTCTTGTCAGCCTGTGCAGTGTCCCTATGCCAGGGCGGGAACCTTCCCTCAGCAAGGGGCAGGCATCTCTCCCACATGAGCTTGTAAGTCAGAGAAATGCTGCTGGAAGCTGGGGTGGTCAGGAGCACATGGAAAGATCACTGCTTTGCCAAGGAATTGAGTATCACCGTGCGTCACAGCCCACGTGGGACAGGTCCCTTCCAATCTGAGCTGCTTTTCAAACCATGCATGGAATTCAGGATTTAAGCAGCCAAAGGATCAGCATCCCTTTTTTCTCCCACTTCTGCAGTGTTGTTTTTCCCAGGAGACACCCTGAATGCATAATTCACTGCTGGCACAACTTGCCCTGGGCTTGTGGCCCCTTTCCCTGCCCTTGCTGGGTCAGGATGGGAAGTAAAGGCACCCGGTGTCCCCTGGAAAGACAGGAATGACGTGCAGGCTGCTTTCTCCTGGTGGCATCCCCAAAAAAACTCAGGCAAGATGCCAGCTGGACTGGGATCACTGTCACAGAGGAGGACACAGCACTGACCCCTGAGCTATATCTCGGGCATGAGGTAAACAGCGTCCTCCTTTCAGGTTTAGGTCAGCAGTGGAGCCGGGCAGGAAAACAAGGCAGGAGCCAGCTGGAGAGGGGCATCAGTGCCAGGCAGCTTTTGTCTGGAGCCTGAGGGATGGAGCGAAGGTGGCTTCGGGGTGTCAGGACCACTCAAAGTCCCCCTTGTGCAAGGTGTGAGTGTGGAGGCTCCCAGCACATCCTGAGGGACCTTTCTGTGTGTGGTGCCAATGAGCACCAAGGGTTAAACACAGAGTTTTTTAGAAATGGAGGAAAAGGGGCATTTCTTGACTCCACCTTGGCCTCCAGCCTCTTGTCCTGAGCCCAGTCCTCCCAGCAGCCTCAGACCCGGTGCCCTGCCACGCTCCCAAGGGCGTCATGGGTTTGATGGTGGATTTCACTCCAAGGTGCTCACCCGGCCCCTGCTCCATGTGAGCTTGGGGAACACGTTCCACCCTGCAGAGGCAATCCTGCCAGGAACGTGGCAGCTGTCTGGGATGGACTGTGGCCCATGGTCTGTGTCAGGCAAAGGGATCCAACCTGCCCTGCAGAGCTCGGTGCTGCACTGCCTCCAAACCACTTGCTGTAAAGCCTTGGGACAAGGGTTTTCTGCATCTTGTCCTTCCTGGAGTGGTTTTAAGGTAAAATCCTCCCCAGTCCAGTGCAGGGGGTTCTGGGCAGGACCCCTCTCCCCATGCCTGAGCCCTGTGAGGGGGGCAGAGGGCTGAAACAGCCGCCTCATCGCGGGTGCCAGGTGACCCAGTCCCATCAACTCAAATGCCACCGGGGGAACACTGTTTTCCTGTCACCCGATCCGTGGCTGCTGGAATGTCCTCCTGGGTGCTATATAAGGGTGGGGCCAGCTCGGCTGTCAGGGCACTGCCTGTGCAAGGCAGGAGCTGGAACGCTGTGCCGAGGTCCCTACGGTGAGGCCACGGGGGGACACGGCTCTGGGCAGTTCACTCTGGGGAGATAATGTCACCCAGCAACCCCCGTTATGGGTGGGATAGGGAAGGGTGGGCATTGGTGAATCCCATGCTGAGCGAGCCCTGTGCCTCAGTTTCCCCGGAATAGAAGCAAGGAGACGGGGCAGGACATGGTTTTTGAGGTTGACCAAAGCCATCGAGAGCCACCGTGGCACATCATCACCTCCGTCGCTGAATAGGACACCCACATGAAGCCCCATCCTGATGCACCCTCCCGGCTCCTCCACAAACCCCTCCTCTCCTTCCAGCCCCTCTGCCACCATGGTGGGTCTGAAGCCCCCCGAGGTGCCCCCGACAGCCGCCGTGAAGTTCGTCAGCGCGGGGATGGCCGGCTGCATCGCTGACCTGTTCACCTTTCCCCTGGACACCGCCAAAGTGCGGCTGCAGGTACGATCCGCCGGGCCCCCAAAACCCCGCGGGCAAAGGGAGCCCACGCCAGCTCTACCACAGAGCTGGCGGCGCTTGGGGAGGAACAGAAGGTGGGGTGACACAGTTGGCACCCCGCAGATCCAGGGCGAGGTGAGGATCCCACGGACCATCAGCTCTGTGGAATACCGGGGTGTTTTGGGGACGCTGAGCACCATGGTGAGGACAGAGGGAGCCCGCAGCCTCTACAGCGGGCTGGCGGCCGGGCTGCAGCGCCAGATGAGCTTCGCCTCCATCCGCATCGGGCTGTACGACTCTGTGAAGCAGCTCTACACCCCCAAGGGCACTGAGAGTGAGTGTCCAGGCAGTCCGGACATCCCTGTGCACCCCCTTCCTGATGCACCGGCCTCTCCCGGAGAGAAACTCACCCGGAGGGGCACAACCCCCCGAGATGACCCTCTGTGAAGCACCACGGGCCACTCACCCTGGGGTCCCTGCAGGGCTGGGGGTCCCTGCAGGGCCAGGAGTCCCAATACCTGCCCTCTCCAGACACAGGCATGGTCGCGCGACTCCTGGCTGGCTGCACCACGGGAGCCGTGGCCGTGGCCTGTGCCCAGCCCACCGACGTGGTCAAGGTCCGGTTCCAGGCCAGCGGGGCGCCGTCAGACAGTGCCCGCCGGTACAGCGGCACCGTGGATGCCTATCGCACCATCGCCAGGGAGGAGGGGATCCGCGGGCTCTGGAGAGGTAGGAGCGGACAGGGATGGGCATGGGAAAGGGATGGGGTGGGAATAGAAATGGAAATGGGGGCGAGGAAGGGAAGAGGGATGGGGGCGAGGAAGGGAAGAGGGATGGCGACAAGAATGGGGACAGCAGGGCTGGGGCACCTGCCCAGGGTGCTCCAGGAGGGGCTGTGACCAGCATTCCCAATGCCACCACCCTCCTGCCCAGGGACGCTGCCCAACATCGCCCGCAACGCCATCATCAACTGCGGGGAGCTCGTCACCTACGACCTCCTCAAGGACGCGCTGCTGCGGGCGCGGCTCATGACAGGTGAGGACTTCATGGGGGGACGTGGCCAGGTGCCATCTCTGTGCCCACAGCATCTAAGCCCCGGCTCTTCCCCACCTTTAGACAACGTCCCGTGCCACTTCGTGGCCGCCTTTGGCGCGGGGTTCTGCGCCACGGTGGTGGCATCGCCGGTGGACGTGGTGAAGACGCGGTACATGAACTCCAGCCCCGGGCAGTACCGCAACGCCCTGAGCTGCCTCCTGGCCCTGCTCATGCAGGACGGCCCCGCCGGCCTCTACAAGGGGTGAGTTGAGCGCCTGCAAACTCGCTGCGATGACCGCACGGACCCGCGGCATTGAACCCCAGATATCCCAACCCACGTGCGGGGCTTTGGGGATGGGCGTGTCCCCGGCAGGTCCCCTTCAGCGCTGCTTTTCCCGGCACAGCTTCGTCCCGTCCTTCCTGCGGCTGGGCTCCTGGAACGTGGTGATGTTTGTGTCGTACGAGCAGCTGCAGCGCGCCATGGCGCTGGCGCGGCCGGCCCTGGCCTGAGCCCTGCGGCGCCTCTCGCTGGCCCAGCGAGGCTCAGCATCAATTATATTAATTGCCGAAGCGCCGCGGGGCAGCCAAGCCACACGCTCGGGGAGGGACAGGAGAGACGGAAGGAGAAAGGATGCTGTTTGAGGAGAAACGTGGGAGAACGGAGGTTTTCAGAGAAGAATTTTAAGGGACAAAGGAAAAAGCGTTTCCTGGCTTTCCAGCCGGGAAATGCAGCGCTTCCCAAGAGCGGTGGTGGGACCACCGCTGATGGGCAGGTGGGACCAAGCTGAGGGCCAGAGAATCCCTGTTATTCCTTACTGGCGCTTCCAATAAACCGCCCCTATGGGGTCTGATCACAGCGTGGTTCAGGGTTTCTTTACCTTTTTGGGGTGTTTAAGGTCATTGTCCCAGCTCCACACATGACACCGGTCAGGCTGACATTCTCTACCACTTTTGGTGGATTGAACAATTTCCCATTAATCTCTAATTATTCAGGTCTGTCACAATCACCAACAGCATCTCCAACCTTTTGCCCTGCCAAGGCAGCAGATCCCTGACCTGCGCCAATCACACTAAAGCCTCAAAGGGTCCCTTTTTAGGACAGTGAAAATGTACATCCTAAGCAGGAGAGGACACAGAATTCTCTTTTCCTTTTTATCAAGCATAAGACACCTGGGAATTGCTTTCTTCCCATGGGTAACTGGCAGGAAGGGGATTTCCTCTGCCGTAGCATCCTCATTTGTCACAGATATTCAGTTCTATTTCAGGGACTCCCACCAGAAATTTGGTTACTGTTTTCAGAAGCAAATCCCCAAGGCGGTTTTTACTCCCTGGAAACAGCAGGAATGACCAAGGACAGCTGCTGCCACAGGAAAAGCTGGCCCCGCGGGAGCTGCAGGCGGTACCCGCAGGGGCGGGGCTCCGGGATAGGTGCGGGACCGGCGGCCGTGGTTCCGCCCCTGCCCACCCCCGTGTCCGCCGGAGCGGCGCAGAACGCGCGGGTCCCTCTCTTTCGGCCGCCCTGTTCCTGCTGTGCCAGCGGCAGCTGCGCCAGGAACGGGCTGTCCTGAGCCAGGGATGGGGAAAATCGCCGGGATGGGCAGCAACGCCGGGAACGAGCGGCCGGTGCCTTCAGGTGAGTGGCGGAAGGGAGAGAGAGCTGCGCAGGGGCCACTCGGGTCCGGTGGGAGCCACGGGGGGACCTGTGTCCTTTTAGCACTGATGCCTGGGACCCAGCTGCTGCGTGGGACGAGTGTGTCCCGAGACTTGAGGCTCTCTGGGATCATGTCTCATGGAGTAAAGCTCGTGCCGCGTTCCCAGCTGCGATGACAAGGTTTTATGGGATGGGCTGAGCTCCGTTTTCCAGGAAGCAGCGGGATGGGTGTTCCTGTGCCCACTCCCGTGGGTCGCAGAGAGAAGCTGCTCCTCTCGTTACGGCCGAAGGTCAGTGGGAAAAACTGAACACTCCTGATGGAAACCGATGGAAAAACAAGTTCTGTTTGGTTTTGGGCTTGACATTTTGGACTTGACATTTTCCCCTTGACCCCACCTGAACACCTGTGTGTTCTGCCTTAAGAAACAGGAACAGGAGAGAGAAGGGGGAATGGGCACAAAAACAATTCGTTACTCCAAAAAGGACGAGTTTATTTGTACTTATTTCCTGACCCACCTGGAATGATTT
>VZRS01012796.1:0-23781 GCA_013398055.1 Ifrita kowaldi
AGCCAGCCGCCGGCGCCGCCGCTGTTGCGGGCGTAGGGGAGCACCATGGCGGCGCCGGGGCGGCGGCTCAGCCCCGGGCTGGGCGCGAGGTCCTGCCATGGGGGAGACAAAGCAGGGAGTTATTTTGGACACGGAAAGCAGCTTGCGGCTCCGGTCCCTCTCCACATCCCCAGGGGCCAGGGTCTGCGGGGGGCCCCTTTGCCCAGCAACGCATGTGCCAGCCCCGGAGCTGTGCCGCGGTGGCTGTGGGCTGGCTCCAGATGGCTAAGCCCATTAGGGGCCATAATTGCATTGCAAGGCTGGGGAAGGACGCATTCGTCTCCGGTGGGAAGCAGCCCCGGCAGCCGGCAAGCTCTGGGTGAGCGCCTAAGGCACCGTTCCACCCTTGTTCCAGGCCGTGGCGGTAGCTGCCGGTTCTCTAAGAAGCTCTGAGCAGAAATGGATGGCCCCTAGGTGCGGAGGAAGGACAGCCTGTGAGAGAGATGCAGACCCCATAGCCGGGCTCCTCGGGACAGGCTGAGTCCAGCCGGTGCCCATGGGGAGACGTGATGGGAGTTCATGGTCCTGGAAACGCAACCCGGAGCGCAGCGACCTGCGGGGCTGGGGGTGGTGATAGGGTGGGAGTGTTGGCGCTCTGCCTCCTCCGAGCATCCCCTGCCACTGCAGAGCAGCGGGTCCAGAGGTCCTCAGTGCGACGATGGAGGATGTCACTCTCCGGACCAACCTCCCGGCTCCCCAGACCCGTCGGCGCGCGGGACACCCACCTCATGTCCAGGCAGAGCGGCTGGCAGCCCGGCAGACGTCGTTCTCGGCTTGCGGCTCCCGCTGTGCCCTGGCCACTGCCGGGCATCTTCCCACCGGTTGTGGATGGGAATCCTCTGCCGGGCTGGGCGACCGTGGTCGGTGGGAGGGAAAGAAGGACTGGGAGCTTGGCGGCGGCCGCCAATCCTGCTCCAGCAGCAGAAGGTCACCCGTTAATCTGTCTCAATGACAGGGACAATTACCTTGAGACGACTTAATCAGAAGGAGCAGGTGCCCCAATGCCTGGGGGAAGGAGCAGGAGGGGTTTCCCAGCGGATTTCCCTGCTCTTGCCCTTGGGATGATGCTCCCTGTCTGCTCTTAGGGACGGGATGGTCAGCAAGGACTGGAAAACATCCCCTCTCTCCTGCCTGGTCTGTGCTTCCACGTTGAATGTGGTCTGTGCTCCCTCGCCCCCTCCTTCTGGGAGCCCCCTGCAAAGATCCTCCTGACACTCTCCAGGGCTGGACCCCGGGACCAGCAGGACTCAGTAATTTCCAGTCTGGCTCCCAATACAGATAAGAAAGACGGCGGATGAAGGAGAGATTAGTCGCTAATCTCCCAGGGAAGATGAATCTGCAAGCTGGACCCCGCAGAGGGAACGCACGTGGGGGAGGATGGGAGCTGAGTGCCAGCACAAAGTTGGGATTTTCCTGACATTTCTTTTCATCCTTTTCATAGAATCCCACAACGGTTTGGGTTGGAAGGGGCCTTAAAGATCAGTCCAGCTCCAACCCTCTGCCAGGGGCAGTAACACCTTCCACTGGACCAGGCTGATGTACATGGGTTTTCCCCATCTCTGTGTTTGCATCAGGGTGTCTCTTGTCAGGACAACTTTCCTCACATACAAGCACCATGAGTCGTGTCTGGTGGTGAAGTGCTGGGCGCAGGACAGGGCGATCAATGCTCACCTGTGAGAAGCAGGGCCACCTGCAACCTGCTTCCTCCCTTGGACATCCCCATTCTCAACGCAGCTCTCAAAGGCTCCTTTGCATATTTAATTAATGACCGAATGAGTATCAGGGCCTCCAACCGAGGCATTGACTCCAGAGAAAAGCCTGATGCCGGCTCTCTGCTGCCTGCATCTTGTGCTGGGGTGCCAGCCGTGTCCCACCGAGGCCGGAGCTGCTGCTGCCGAGAAGCGCTTTCCTTGCCAAGGCTCTCGCTTCGGGGTGGCCAAGGCTCGGAGGATTTGCATGCTTTGGCTTAACCCTCCCGGGCACGGCGAGGCACCGGCGGGACCCGGCCCGGAGTTACCGCGGGGATGCACCCGGCTTTTCCTGCTGAGCCGGGCGCGCTCTCCCTTTAGCGTGGAAAAACCAACAACAGCTGAAAAACGACCGTGGCCACACCCCGGCGTTGGAGGAACAGGCTTGAATTCGCCCCCCCGGGCGGCAGACGCGGCCGGCGGCCGGGCGGACACTGCTCCACAAGCGTTAATGCCCGCGGCCGCCGCGCAGGGCGGCTAATCTGGGCCCAGAGGTTAGCGGGGCGGCGACAGCATGGCCGGGGGCTGGTGGGCGAAGGCGCAGGCGGGGGGGATGCTGCTGGCTCTCCTCGGATGGGTCAGCTCCTGCGTCACCACCTTCGTGCCACTCTGGAAGAACCTCAATCTGGACCTGAACGAGCTGGAGGTCTGGAACATGGGGCTCTGGCAGGTCTGCATCACCCAGGAGGAGGGCGTGGTTGAATGCCAAGCCCACGGCTCCTTCCTGGCGCTGCCCCCCGAGCTGCGCATCTCTCGCCTCCTGATGTGCCTCTCCAACGGGCTGGGGCTGCTGGGCTGTCTCCTCGCCGCCCTGGGGCTGGAGGGCTGGAGAACCTGCGAGGACAAACCTGGGCAAAAGCGGCGGCTCCTGCTTGCCGGGGGAGTGACACTTGGCATGGCAGGGATCACCACGCTGGTGCCAATCTCCTGGGTCGCCTACAACACTGTCCTCGACTTCTGGGACGAGACTGTCCCCGACATCGTCCCCAGGTGGGAGTTTGGGGAGGCCACCTTCCTGGGGTGGTTTGCCGGAGCCTTCCTTGCTGCTGGCGGGCTGCTCCTTGCCTGCAGCGCCCGCTCCACGAGGACCGCAACGCCGCTGGCCCCCGCCTGCCGCCAGGCCCCCGCTGCGCGAGGTCTGGCTGGGAGCCACCACCCGCACCCCAAAAATGCAGACTTGGTCATCTAGGGCCTCAGGGTGCCGTGCCCTGTGCACCTCGTGGCTCTTCCCCTGGCAGGGAGGGCTCCTGCTTGTTTCACAGGATGATTTGCTAATTGCTACGGCAGCTCTGCAGGTTTCTCTCCTTTCTCTGTGTCTGCTTCACTTTTTCTCTGTTAAGGAGCAGCAGATTTCCCTGCAGCACTCACCAAGCGAGCGAGGGAAGGCAACAAGCAGCGGGCAGCACTGTGTACTGCTGGTGGCATCGTGGTACCATCACTGATGGGCGACACTGTGTTGGCACCCCTGGCGAGTCCCCTGTTGCCAAGTCTGTCGTGGCTAATGCTGTGCCCCAGTGCAGCAGCTCCTTCCTTGCATGTCTGTGTTGCTCTGATGTATTTGCAATAAATTATCATGTCCGTTGGCAGCGTGTCTGTGCTCTGAACATGCAGCTGTATCTTGCAAAAGTGGGATGCAGGGTGGGAGTTGCAAGGGGCAGCACTGCTGCTGCAGCTATGGTTTGGTCCGTCAAGAAAAGATTGGAGGAAAAGAGAAAAATGGAAAATAAGGGGGAAGGAGGAAAATGAGAAACAAGGCAGCACAAAGTTCTACTCCTGCTGCAAAGGTGGGATGGCAGTGACCGTGTGCCCTGCAGGAACCTCATCTTCTCATGGCTAAGGTGATAAAGCCGATAAGTGCCACAGACCTTTGTGTCAAAAGTTCCTCGGCTGCATCATTTACCTGTGCACAAGAGGCAAGAAAGGGTTTTCTGCTGGTCTCAACTGTTCCTTCCACATTTTCCTGATTCAGCTGTAAAAATAAAGGCTGCTTACACACCTCTGCGAGCAAGAGCATGGACCATCAGGCTGGATTAGCACCCGGAGTCCTGACAGGGGCCTGCCTGCTGCTACAGCACTGGTTGAAAACTGAGTTCACCGCTGGTTTAATCCCTGCAGGCTCAAAGCCGTGGGCGCGTGACCCATCTCAAGGAAGGCCCAGCTGACAGCAGCATTCCTCGGGGAAGCAAAGTCCGCTCCCCTCTAAGTCCCATTTTGAAACCTGCACTTTGCTCACTTGGAGGAAAGGGAGCAGGTGGGTAAGGAAAGGGATCCCTGGGAATTCTGATGCTGCAGGACTGGGGACAGAGTTGGTGGTGCTGAGAGTGAAGCAGGAGAGGCAGGTGCTCCGTCCTTCCGAAGAAGAATCAAAGGAGGTAGAACTGAGGGGGCAGTGTTCCTGGCCATCATCTTCCAAGAATCTGCACCCCCTGCCAGCTGCCCTTGGAGGGCTGATGAACCCAGGCAGCACAGAGAGGCTGTTTTGGCTGTAACTCCCTTGGGCAATGGGAGGACAGGACAGTGAGCAAAGGCCTCCAGCCTGGGAACACACCTCCTGTCCAGCCCAATCCAAATACCATGACGTCCCTGGCACCACTCTGTACTCCTGACATTCTTTGTTGGTTTCTTAAAGCAGGCTTTGGGCATGGGCTGGGCATTTCAGCTTCTGGCAGCAACACAAAGAACAGGGCAAAGCCACTGCTTCGTGAGTCAGAACAAACGGACTCTCCCCCAGAGGAGAGCAAGTGGAGCCTGCAAGTGCACAAAAGCTGCCTGGCAATGCCAAGTGTTGACTGGGAGGAGGGAGCGTGCGTCCGGGTGGGTGATGGCCTGGGGGCTCTGTTCAGGAGCTCCATGTTTTCATTCATTGAAGGTCAAGCACCCTGAGCAGTGAGTTGAAGGCCTCATTCCACTGCTCTGTCACAACAATGGGGGAAAAAAGCTGAAAAAGCAGCACCCTGGCACAGCAGCACCCTGGTCCCTGAGGAGGCATGGGTCGCTGCTGGGACACTGGCAGCCAGAGTGCCTGTGAATAATGGCAGTTCTACTTCACCATAAAGTCACTGGGAGAGTGCAAGATTCTCCCACAGTAGCAGTTTATCCCTAAATACTGGGGAAACACCCCCCAACAGGATGGTGGAACCATCCTAAGGCAGCTCTGCTAATGACAACGCATTTTGTACAGGAGGAACCTTCAGGCAGAACCCTAGAGTGAAATAAAGACATGGAGGGACCTTTTCATTCTAACATAGAACAAATGCTTTTATTGCACTGTTAGAAAACTCTGCATAGTCCCAAAAAACAGGATCTCCCTCCACTGACTCAGAACTTTTGGCTTACAACTGCTGCAGCTCAAACGCAAGCTCAGGGCAACAGCAAATAGAAATGCCAACAGGGCACTTCATTAACAGAGTCAACACAAATACCCACCACCAACACAATGGGCTGATCCAAGCCCTCACAGTTGTCATTGACACTAATCCAGCCCTGACACACCACCCAAGGGGAGAAGGAAGTTTGCCTTCTGGCCGGGAGGGGAATATCCTTTGAGGCGATGTGATTGCCCCGAGAGAGTTAGCTCATGCCAGGCACAAACCCACAGCCCCGTTCTGGCTCCTCACTGCCAGGATTTGCCTGTGCCTCTCTGAGGAAGGCTCCTGTGTGTTTTCTGGTGCCAGCTGAAATACAAAAGGCAAAAGCCTGCTTGGCTTGACCAAAACACGCAGCTGTGTGCATGACTGCCCACGCGACAGAGCGTGAGCCACTGCTCCTCACTGCCTCCTCCTCACTCAGCCCAGGCTCCTGCGAGCAGGACTCTGGCTGGATTGGAACAGGCAGCCTCTGGCAGTGACCACTCACGGAGCTGTGAAAGCGCCTGACAGCCCAGCCACAGTGCGCAGGGCTGAGCAGGGTTGGGGGCTCCTGTGCCATCATGGGTCCAGGGGCTGCATCTAGAAGACTGCCAGGACAGAAGAACCTCTGGAGCCTGGTTGGGCCCCATGGTGCTGCCGGGGCCTGTGCCTTGCACTGTAACAGTGGTCCAGGTCCTTCGTGTTACTGCCTCAGAAGTGCAATACTGCTTTTTATCCGCTCGTATTTACAAAGAACACAGCTTGGAATCCAAACCGCCCCCTCTGCTCCCCCACTCCAGCACTACCCGAGGGAGGCCCCGGGCAGGCCGGCAGCGTGGCACTGCGGCACGGTGAGCGGCCAGCGAGCTATTTCACGGTCACGGTTGAGGCCCCGTGAATGGACTCCATCACGGCCGCGAAGCGGCTGCATAGGTCATAAGGGGAGTTGGGTCGGATCTTCGGGGGCTCTTTCAGCACAATGACCTCAGTGGAGCCGTCAAGGAGCCGGGGCAGCAGCTCACCCAGCTTCATCTGCAGCTTTGCTGTCAAGGGGGAGAGGAGGAAACAGTCAGTGACAGCAGATGGCAGAGGGCTCCAGGCCCCAAGTTAAGGAGCTGTGATGCCTTCTGCAGACTCCTCTCCCTGTGCCGAGAGCTGCCCAGCCCATCACCAGGGATGAGCAGTGGCTGCTGACGCAGAGGAGGCCTCGCACCAGCTGCCGCCCGGCTTGCGTCCTGCCCGCCTACCCAGGGCTCTGTGAGGGAAGCTCCACTGCCACCTGGCTGCCTGAGGACAGGGCCACGTCTCCCTGAGACATGGCGCTTTCCCAGGAAAGGCGCTGCTGTACGAGCTGCCAGGTCGAGAATAACTGCGTGCTTCAGGGTGACACTCAAATATTGACTGTGCAACTGAGGGGAACGGAGCCTTCACAGACTATACCCCCTCAGACAGGGCAGTTCAGCCCGTGCTGAGCTTGTACCGTCCACTCCCGGTGAAGGTCTGTGCCTGGATGCCACTGCAGTGCATGATACAGCACAGCCGCTTCGGGGTGAAGAAGAGCAGGCAACACCTGAGCCTCACACGACCCGGGAGGGGTGAGCACTCAACTTCTGGTTCTTTAAAACCTTCTGTGTAAGCAAAGGCTGTCACATCCCAGGAACTGGGATAAATTTATCCAATATTAATTTTTACAACAGTATTTGGAGAATAAATCTCTATGTTTTTGCATAATTTTCTTTCATCAAGTTTACCCTGTGTTAGTGATAAAAACTCTGCGGGGACTCCCCAGACCTTCATGCACAGAACAAGGCAAGTCAGGACCGATTTGTCTGAAGAGAAATGACCTGAGGGGAGTCACAGGAGCCCAACTCCAGAAAATAATACACAACAAGAACAGCTGCCCAGAACCAACATTCAGCTCTACAAACTCCTCCTCAGAAGGCAGAGATGCCCCAAATCTGCTCCCCCGTTCCATCTCCCATAACCTTGGCCTCTGATAACACCACTCCTCCCTCCTGAAGAGGAGTATGCCACGCCACCAAGCATGTCTGCATTCACCTGCCATCCCTGGGTACCTCCAGTCAGGGAGAAACCCTAACAGAAGACCCAAGCCTCCCAAGGGAACTCTAAGCCATTCTTGGGACATCAGCTGTCCCATTTCAGGGTTGAGGGACCTTTCTGCAGCTTGTTTTAGTGCAAAAGAATGATTTCTTCTGTAACAGAATTTAATGGGTGATTCGAATGCACTTCTCCTCCCATATTAGAAGGGCCCCGATGTGCTGCAGTGCAGACACCGGGAATTTAATTTTAAATGGTCCTTTAATTCTTTCCCAGTTCAGATCCAGACATTACCCTGCCCCATGAACAGCAGCCATTTCCTACCGTCCATGTCTTCTCGTCCCAAATAGGAGCACCAGCGGTTTCTCATGACCTCGATGGCATCCAGGTCCTCTTTGGAGATCTCAAAGTTGTTCATGAGATGCATGCAGGGGATGATCAGCTCGTTCAGGATGCTCACACCCTCTGACACATGAGCTTCTTCACAGCTGACAAAAAGAGAAGCTGCCACCTCGTTCAGCTTCTGGGGGTGGAAGGAGAATTGGGGACAGACTTGTAAAGAGCAAGCATGGACCATGGATAACCATCCAGGAAAGGCCCAGCTTGCAGCCACCAGCAGCCGTGCAGAGAACAAGGACTAACAGCACCAGGTTCTGGTGGGACAGCCACTCTGAGTCATGGGAAACACACCACAGAAAACAAATTTGTAAATATATATATTCATACACATACATGCAATTTGCTGTATCTGTATACAGAGAGCACACGGCTTATTTACAATTCTGGTTTTAAGATGGCAAGATTCAGATCTGCCTTCACCTAGATTCCCTGAAACCTATGTGGCATGTTCTTAAATTGAATTATGATTATTATTAGCTTTTCATATTGCTGCTGGTACTCAGCAAGGGGCAGAATCGTGGCAATAGACTCAAGAAAAACAGTTACACAGCTCTTGGCTACCCAAGGCACCCAGGCTGCTCCCTCCCCTCCTCTCCAAGAGTGAGTGCTGAGATCCTCAATACAAACCAGGAGACACTTCCTTCTGTACAAGGCGATCAGTGACTCGCTCACGCCTCGGTTGGTTCCCTTCAGCAGCAGTTTGGTATTGCTTTGGTAGGCGTAGACCAGGTAGGTGAGTGACTCCTGGTACCTGGAAGAAGAGGGTCAGCTCTGCAGGCCTCGGGCTCTGCCAGGGCCATGACTACAACCATTCCCTTGGCTCAGCTCAGGAAACCTTTCCTGCTGAGCCTGGCTGGAATAGCATCAGGCCCGATGGGAAAAGCTGTATTTCCTTGCCAAAGCACAAATGAACAGATGCCCCATGTCAAGCCATTCCTGCTCCTTTTTCCCCAGAATGCCAAACAAGTGTCTGCGCAGAGCCCCTTAAAACCAAGTTTATGTGCAACGTGTTTGTTTGTGTTCATTTTCTGTACTGCTTCAGGAACTGCACTATGAGAGGACACCCCAAGAAGGGCAGAAGGTTATGTTTTTGAGTCCCTCACACATTTCAAGCTTCAGGTGAGAAAACAGAACCACTGACAGGGATTAGGACAATTTGAGGGACCTCTAAGCTGCTCTTGTCACGCCTCATGTCAATTTGCCCACCTGAATTTGGTGGCTTGTTACTGTGAACCACCTCGGAATTCAATTCGGTTTCCATCCAGGAATAATTTCTGAAAGCCTGCACCATTTATGGAAAATACAGGTTCTAGAATGGTAAGGAGGAAACCAAGGCCCTTTGAGTCTAGAAGACTCCAAAGTATGCGTTTACACAAAACATAACATCAATTTTGAGACAGTTTCATTTTAATACAGGAGTCCAAGGCGAAAAATCCCAAAGTGATGGCAATCATTCCTGCAAACCCATCTCTGGAAAACAGAATACAAAGCTCTATTTCCCAAAAGGAAGTTTTCCTTAGAGGAAACTCTCAGAAACTGTCAGGCAGCAAGCCAGCAGCTCAGCCTCATATTTTCTGAGCTGCTAACCAAGCTTGATTGTGGATTCAAGAAGAGCTACTAGCAGGTCAAAAAAGCACTCACTGGCCTCAAACACAGGCCATTGTGGTTCACAAAGAAGAATTTTTGTCAAAGTGGCCTTTACTTTTAGCTACAGCTTATCTTGTCCAAACACAGTTAGAGGAACTTACTTTCTATTCTGGTAGAGTTCCAACCCCGTCAGCAGGTAAATGGACACCTTACGAAAAAGGCTGTAGTCTTCGTGCCATCTCTGTGAGGAGCAGGAGGGAAGCAGAGCATCAGCTTCATCTGGAACATTCACATGCCTAGTTTGGGGTCCGCAATTTTACCCTTTGAAGCGTTTAAATGTCTCTCATAAGTGGCACATAAATGAATTTAGCGAACTGCAGACAATCCTCCAAGCTCAGATTTCCAGTGTATTCCTTCTCCCTCAGCACCCCCCTGCAGACACCCGCTGCCAACAGGCATGCAGTGACCACTGTGTTGGCCACACAGCTCCACGCCACGCTCCCCATTTCCCAATTTGGACAGTGTGAAGGATCAGAAGCAGCTCTCTGGTCCCTTACCTTGTACTCCTCCATGTCAACATCGTCAGGACCAATTTCACTCAGCTTTGCCTGTGCCACCTTCATGATGCTGATGGACCTGTTTCACGGGATCCGAAAAGACAAAAAATCAGAACGGTGGCCCCAGCCACATCCAGCTGGGAAAAGCCTACCCTGGAATCCCAGGCACTCACCGTTCATCATAGCTGAGGTTTTTGTCTGCAAACTGCTCAAGGAGGGTCCGTTCCACCACCTGCTGCGGAGCATTGTTCTGCAGGAAGTAGATGAGCACATGCTGCAGCCGGGCATCGTTCTGGGGGGTTGGGGTCTCTTTGGAAAGCAGGTACAGCCGGGAGTACTCCTCATGGAATGCCTGCCAGTGGAACATATGTACTAACAGATCCACCTATCTGCCCGTGGGAATGCCACAGCAGCAAACAGGAGCTCAGACCTGTCCTGTTCAATGGGACTCCGGTGGTGACACGGAGCCTCCTCTGCTGGTGATATTCCAGTGGTGAATGGAAGCCCACCAACACCTCAACTCTAAACCAATGGCCCCCACAGCCAGGCAAACCCCACGAGTGAAATGTGAGCTTCCAAATGTGCCAGGGTGTCTAAATGCCTTTGAGGGAGGGGGTACAGCTGCCTTAGATGGATTTGGCAACCCTCCTACAAGTGCTCAGGCTGCAAAAATCAACTGGAACACACTTGTACCTGCAGGAGGTGCAAGAGTATCTTGTGATTTATATTACCATAGATTAGCAGCACGGATGATTCTTTCCATGTGGTATTTTTAGTTAAATCTACCTGCCTGTAAAATCTAACACCAGCTTCAGCTTTCAGCACTGGTTATGCTTTCAAACCCCTGTTCGCACAGACATTCCTTGAGGACATCTTTGACAACAGAGGTCACAGTAAGGAAGTATGTTCAGGACCAAAAAAACCAAATTTTACAGTACTAAAAGAATAAGCAGAATGAAAAGTTGCTGTCTGTCTTGGGAAGAGGGTGTTCTCTTACAAGCTCTAAAAATTGTTTTGAACCCACAGTTTGTCATCACAGTAAGAGAGAAGGAACTGAAATGCAGGGCAAGGGCCATTAGCTAGAAGAAAAACTGCACAAATTGCTCCCTTTCCATTCCTGATCTGTCAATATGGCACATATTTTCTATTCTGGGAAAACAGATATCCATACTATTGGATTTAGCAAACAAATCAATACCTTAACAAGCCCTGCTTCAGACCCATCGCGATCAAAGGTCTGGCGGGCTTTTGCAATAGCCAGGATGACACCTTGCATGGCTGGACTGAGCATCACCTACCACAAAAGCAGGAGAACAGACACAAACAGGAACAAGGAAAACAGTAACAGACAGGGAAAGAAGAGATGGCATAGTGAAGAATGGAAGAAACTTTCAAAAGGTAAGGTTTAAAGGAAATTGTATGAGTACAGGTGTGATAACTGTGTGTGAACTGCAGCTGTCAGTTACTTGCATGCTACTCACTCTATCCATCACATGCACTTCACATGCAGGGCTTTTTTTAGGCATTTAAGATCTCAAGGCTGGTAACTCCAAACCCTCAAATTTTTAAATTCAACAACTGAGAAGGTAAAGCATGCTGGCCATGTCCCCACCACATCCCACTTAATCTTCCTAAGACATGTAAAATGAATGCAGAACCTGTGGTGCAGCAGTTCCTCGAGTCAACATCACACAAGTGCATCTCAAACCTACTCAAGGAGTGACAGCCCCAGTGTTTGTGTGAAATCCAACTTGTGAGAGAACTTCCAAAACACTGCTTGAGCATGTATGAGAGTGGTTAAAGTCAGACCCCAAAAAATCAGCGGGCAGGGTACATAAATTATGTTGTTGGGATTAAGGTCTTTGGGGACAAAACAGTAACTGATGCCAGCAAAGAGAGTTGTAGAGAAATTAACATAGGTAGGATAGATTTTGATACCAGTTGTGCCAGAAAGAGGACTTACGACCAACATGGAGATCGACAAATCGAGTGCTCTTACAGAGCTGCTTTTCTGATGGCATTAAAAATGGAATTATGGAATGATGTGGTCTGTCCCCCTTCCCTTCCACACTGGGAAAACTAACTTAGTACAGGGCATTGTTCCTAGGACAGACTATCACACCCATCCTTAGCCCAGCTCAAAGCCAGCTAACTACAAAGGTACAAGCAAACAAGCAGCAGTAATTAACCCTTGCACTGGGATCTGTACCTCCTCATTATATCCATCTGCATCGGATCTAACAGGAATCTTCCCCACACTGGGGATTTCCACTTCAGAGACCTGTGAGCTAGTTTGGGCAGCAGCCTCTGCTTCCTGAGTGTCCTGGGGCTGCTCTGCCTGAACTGTGAGGGATGTTTCTCCCCGATGAGCCTTCAGTGGCTCTACCTCCTTGCGCTGCGGCCAAGAAGAAAAAAGAAGAGAGTAAGAAAATCCAAAGCAAAATACAGGAAAGCCAAAGGGGATTGAGCTAAACATGGCACAGCTACAGAACTTCACAGAAATGGGAAAAGCAAAGGTCTATCAAGAATAATAATATGGAGACAAGAAGGGGTAGGTTCTTGGGCTAAGGCTCAGCTCCTACCTCGCACAGAGCTGCCTCGACACCGTTCTTCTCATAGGCATCAGCAGTGTTGGCAATGGCTTTGGCAGTCTGCTCCTTGGCAATCCTGGCATGCTCCGAGGACAGGGAGCGCATGCTCTGCTCACAGACTGACGATTGCTCTGTCAGGACAGATGTGTGGTACTAGTGAGCAAGAGCTGCAAGATTTTTTCTCTCTTGTTCTAAAATGTTTTGCAGCTTGTCCATGCAGTTTTACACAGCTGCTGCCTTGTACTGATTTTGCATGGCCTGGTTTTTGGTAGCAGGGGGGCCACAGAAGTGGCTTCTGTGAAAAGCTGCTAGAAGCTATCACCATGTCCAGCAGAGCCAGTCCCTGATGGCTCTGAAGATGGACATGCTGCTGGCCAAAACTGGGCCAATGAGAGAGGTTGGTAATGTCTCTGTGATGACAGATTTAAGACGGAAATCAAAACAAAGTCACACAGTTTTTTCTTGCCAGAGAAGAGGAGGAGGTGAGAACACGTGAGGGAAAACAACACGGAGACACCAAGGTCATTGGAGAAGGAGGGGGAGGAGGTGCTCCAGGCGCTGGAGACGAGATTCTTCTGCAGGCCATGGTGAAGACCATGGTGATGCAGGCTGTCCCTCTGCAGGCCATTGGGATCCACGGGGGATGCAGAGATCCACCCGCAGCCCATGGGGGAGGTGTCCACACTGGAGCAGCTGGATGCCTGGAGGAGGCTGTGCTCCAGTGGGAGACCCAGTGGAGAGAGAGGGCCCTGCTCCCAGGCTGGAGCAGCCTGGCCTTGGAGGACTGCACCCTGTGGAACACAAAGCCACGGCACAGCAGTTTTGGGAGGACTGTGTGCCCGTGGGAGGGGCTCACGCTGCAGCAGGTGCGGTGTGGCTGCTGCTCGTGAGAGTGGACCCAGGCTGGAGAAGTTCACGGAGAACTGTCTCCCGTGGGAGGGACCCCACGGCCTCACAGGGGAAGGACTCCCCTCCCGGAGCAGCAGAAGGAAATCTCGGTGATGAACTGACCAAAATTCCCGTGCCCTGTCTCCCTGCGCTGTTGGGGGGAAAAGGTGGTTTTAAGGGCTGCTTCATTCACGCCTGCTCCTGCATTAATTCAGACACATTTGTGCAAGGCTTCAACACAGTGGTAATGGTGACCAGCTGGCTGCTCCTGGTTCCAACACGGTTTGCAAATTCAGAGCGGGATTACCTGGTCCTGACTCAGAGGAGAGGTCCTGCAATTCAGAAGTAGGCGAAGGCTCCATCTGAGGAATCTTACAAGATTGCTCCTCCTCCCACTCCTCTGCCTCCTGCTCCAGGCGCCAGTTGTCCTCCTGGATGTAGTGTCTCAGTTCTGGGGACAAAGCTTCCACTTCCTTCTGGAACTGTCTAGCCTCTGGGCCCTCATCCTCATCTGGAGGAAATGCAAGACTGGCATAAGGAAACACATTGTGGCAGGGCACCACCCTTAGGGACTAAGCACACACACAATATCATGGGCAGCCACAAACAAATTGGCTGAGGGATAAATAGGGAAAGAATGCCAACTTTCTACTGGCTTTGTAATTTGAGGTAATCCAGAAGCAAAGGTGCAAAAATAAAAACAAATCTACAGAGTTATCTAAAGCAAATCCCAGTTTTGTTCTACCGCTGGACAGCATTTACACAGAGCAATTCCAGAACCAGCGCCTGCTGATGCAGGTCAGACACATCCTGATCCAAGGCCTCCAGTTGTACAGGGAACAGCACTGAACTGCCAACAGCTGCAAAGTTCACAGCTCAGCCAAAGATGTCACACCTTCATCACGGTACAGCAGGTAAAGGTAAGGGCTACATGGGTTCCATAGCATGAGTGTCATGCTGATATTTGTTAGTGCTTCTTAGATCTACTTCAGTATTCACTTTTAAAATAGCACAAAACCCAAGCAGCATCAGCTTTAGACAAGTCCTAAAATTTATCAAAAGCAAATGGCAACTTTCTACAGCAGATATTTTTATGCACCCATTGCAAAATGCTTTAAAAAACAACAAAAATTGCATTAAATGGGAGGAAAAAAACCACCCCACAGGTTCATTTCAGAACTGTCATAAGAAAACAAAGAACAACCTCCAGATCCTCATCAGCCACATTTAGCAATGAACAGAAGACAGCTCTCCATTGTTTCTTTCTATTTATTACACCAAAATGAGCCACGTGTGAAATTACTGGGTTCTTGTACAGCTGCTTGCCATGTCTAGAGCCACTTGCACAGCAATTTCTCCATAAAACTATTCATACACTGGCACTGCAAACACACTTGTACGTCTGAGCCACTCAGATACGGATACCTCTCAGGGAAAGGCTGCACAAAAAAGCCCATTTAGATTCAGTGTAACAGAATCACCAAAGACCAAGCAAACGAGTCAGGAAGTGTGATAAAAATGGGAGAGATAAAATAGGAGGTGTTTCACATGCCCTTGGGAAACAAATGCTGCCATATGTCTTGGTTTGAAAGACAGGTGTCTGCTAAGGAAGGCAGGAGCCTCCCTGGGAATGGAAAATGTAACTCCCGTCCTGCCAAATTATTGTAATTTTGAAATTAAGGGGCTTTCAGGCAATGATACGAGAAACAGGAATAACAGTTCCTTACATATATACATATACACACACACACACATATATATATGTTGCCCTGAGTTTGCAGCTCTTCGATGTTTTCATTTTCTGTAACAGTTTCTCACGCACTTTCTGTAAACATAGCCATGTTTTGTTAACTGTCCTTTATTGTTTTTCATTCCATTCTCCTAGGCGGAGACGTTTGATGGATTTTCCCTTTGACCAGTGTGATTGAGGGGTGGTAATTTCTCCCTCCAATCCACGGTGATTTCTAAAAACATGTATAATAAAGTTCGAGGTCTTTGACGCCCTCTTTCTTTCTTGCTTTTCTCCTGACAAAGTGTCTGCATGGTTCTTTCGTGTCCAAGTGCGACATATGTGTGTATATATATATATATATATATATATATATACACCAAGGCAAACAAACAACAATACCTATGGCAGTAACAGCAAACAGAACCACAAACCCAGTGACAGCCTCTCTCGGCCCGCGAAACACATATGGGGGAAAATTCCTTAAGAGAAAAAAAAACTGAAAGGAGAACTCCTAAAACCCCAACACCATATAAACACTACAAAGAGTCAAAATGAAGAACACCACGACTAGATGCATGTTAAATGTGGCAAAAGTGTGAGACTGTACACACATAAGGTGCTGCTTCCAATCTCACCCGGATGCTTCTCCAGGCAGTTTTCAGCCCTATCAGGGATTTAGAAACAAATCAAGCATGAAGCAGATTATTTCAATCCTATCTGGGGAGAAGTTTTGTGCTTTGTCAAAAGACAATCATGCTGGGGAAGCCGAGGAACACAATGATCATGCAGACCAGAGAGGCACACCAGCACACAAACATCACCAGCACACAACAGCAGTTGTGGCTCTGTACCTGCACCAACACGGGACACCTGTTCACTGATGTACATCAGGCAGTAGGCACTGGCATTCCTCAAGCCTCCAAATGACTCTCGCTCCAGCTCTTCCCACGATGACTCTGTCACCCAGATGTCATTGTATTTGAGCCATCTTTTCCGAGGCTGGTCATATATGAAGGCCCAGTAGTGCCCAGCATTTGCTTGCCCTTCATGGACCAGGACCGCATGCAAACGATAGGGAACCTGCCAAGTGACATGGACATCATTCAGATGTGCAGTTAGGGACTGATTCTGCCTGACCTCTGTACACAAACAGCAGGAGTGTTTGTAGGTGTAGCATGGCACAAGAGTTGATCAATTTGATAAATTTCTTACTATGTGAAAACTGACTTTTAAGGAAAGACGAAACAAGATTTTCATAAGTAAATCTTTCTCTGCTTCATCAATGGAAATTTAAAGACACAGTGAAGAGGGCAATTCAAACCAACATCTACTAACGAAAATGAGGATCAGCAGTATTAGTTTAATATTCACCTACTGAAGCTGCATTTCCTACCTGTTGGAGGAGAGGGTCACAGTACATTTGTTCGACGGACAGGTTGATTCTGGCAATAGACTCCTTCAGATATGCCAAAAACATCATCAGTGAGAGAAGTACATAAAAATTAATGACTACTCATCAGGCTATGCTAGCCCCTTTCACTTCAAAGAGTTTGAAGCCATGCAGAGACTATCAGATACACTCAACATCAGAGCTCAAACAGGGACAAAATCATTTGTAGCTCAGGCTGTATCCAGCAAAGCTACAGAGGGGAAACCAGGCTGGCATCCAGGAGGAAAATCACTACAAATGCATTTGGGGCCAACCTTGCACGTCTTGTTCAATCTCGTTTCTCCATCGCTGCAGACACGTCTGAACCAGCTTCAGCTCTTCCTCGGAGACCACGTGAGGAGCTGGACATTCAGATAGTTCTGCTGGTGAAACAGGAGGCTGGAGCTCCATACTGGAGTTCTGCTGCAGCAAAGAATTTGCCACAAGGAAAGCTTCATCTTCAGTCCTAATACTGGACCTCTCTTGTGTGCTGTGGAGAAAAACCCAAGAGTAGTGGGCAGGTTTTTCAATCTTTCTCAATTTTTTTTTTTTTTGGAAAAGAATACGAAATAAACCAAACAAAAATTACTCCAGAGCTGGAGCAGGATTTCTTTCCAGAGTGGTATAAAATATAGAGAGAACAAGTACACTGAAAGGTGCTTCTGCCTTTACAGAACAAACTAAAATATAGGAAAAATACTAGGGAAAATTCTTATAGAACTCTGTAAGCACAGATCCACAGTGAGCAATTCTAAAAATTCCTTCCATTACTACTAAGAAACATGTGTATTTACTCAGCTTAATTTAGAGTGTTAAACCAACCATGCTGGCCAGGGTTATAATAATCCAATATTGCTGTAATTTACTGGTCAATGAAGCAAAAGAATGAGCAGCCTAACCAAAAAGAGCATGTCATTTAGTTCTTAACTGCTGCTTAGGCAAGGAATATAGGTATGCTTTTGGACAAGGAGAAAGAACAGACCAAGATGCAGTGTTCTATTTATACCAACAGAACCAAATGACCAGCAAAGCAGTGGCCCACTACTTGCACAAGCATTTGCACATTACAGCATCGTGTTCACCAGTATCCAGATAAATAACCCACTTTTGGAATGCCACCCAGGACCATTTAGTTGCAAGTGTTCTCCTGTGAATCCTTTTTATTTCTGTTTACTGACCCGTTTGGCTGTGAAAGCACATCCAAAACATGAGGCCTGGCTTGGGAGTGCAGGAGTGTTGTCTGAGAGCTCTGAGCAGAGGCAACAGCCACAGCTGGCTTTGTAGCAATGAACTCGAGCACATACTGCAGCATGTCAGGTAGTGGAAAGCGGGCTGGGCCAGAGCCATATTCCATGTACCTACGGAAAAATGCAAGGTGTCGTATGAATGAAGGAATGAGATGGGTTAAACCTCATGGGACAAAAGAAGGGACAATTTTTTCTGTAATGTACTACTGGGCTTCCTCACCTCCATTGCCAGTGCAGCTGACAGTGTCAACTGTGCTCTTTAAAGAATTTATTCCTGTAACAGTATCAGTAAAATTTAGAAACCATCTAAGAGACAGGTTTTGTTTTTGAAAATACACTTCCTCCCTCCACATGTTTCAGAACAAACATGTTGCTGTTTCTCCTTCCCCTTCTGCTATTGGAAAGCTCATTTAAAAGGAGATACTTGCAATCTTCTAGAGGGCATAAAAATAAAGCCAGCTGACTACTCACCTTTCCAGTTTCTGCTGCAGAGTCACCATTTTCTCCTTCAATCTCTTCATTTCCTCTCTTTTCATCTGAATAAGATCTTTATTGCAGTAGAGGTACCTAAACAAAAATACACAGCCTTGTTTTCCAGGTGAGATTTGTTTACTTCTAACATCCACAATCTTCTGTAAATTTTTTAGCATCTTTCCTTGCTCACCCAAACAACCTTTTTAATTTCTTTATTTATAACAAAGCAATAGCTTTAAACATACCGTACAACAGGACAACTCACCTGTCCATATATATAGTCTGGGGAAACTCTAGCTTGGTGTGAATTTTCTCTGGCTGTCCTAGTGACTGATTGAACTTAAATCGGGAGAGTTCAAAGGTCAGAACTGGTGGCAGTTTTGTAAACCAGCGCTGTAACAAAAGCAGAAATGCCCCCGAAGGGACTTGTTTTAAGATAACTGCTAATGGCACATTTTAGACTGATCCTATATGATTTCAGACTGATTTAAAAGTCTCTGTCTTAAAGCACTAAATCAGGTTTTGTTTGCAGAGTGACCAGTCAGAAAGCCAAATTTTACAAGTCAAAAATGTATGCTTCCATTTTACATTTTTAGTGTGAAAAAGCCTCATAACTGCTCTCAAAGTTACTTGTCATTGCCTTATGCATCCAGCTTGATGGATTATTAACAAGTCCAGCACTGAATTTCACAAATTAGCAGAGGCTACACACAATCTGCACATCATCTAAGAGCCCCCAAGAGAGTTCTTTTCTGAGGCAGATCACATGCAGTGATGAACAAACCAGGAGTCCTCCTGCAGCACCAGATTCCTTATCTTCTCTCAGTCTATTTACAAACTATTTGATGTAGGGGATTCAGAGAAGACCTCCACTTTCTGTAGCTTCATACACTATTTCAAAGAACCATGCAGAAAGAAAAATTCTCAGTTGAATTTACACTTCCTCTCGCTCTACCTGGATTCACAAAGACTTCCAGCATGCACTGCCAGAAACTTCCTTCACCTATCTTTGCTTGGCACTACCCACTTCACGCTCCCCTCTGGATTCAGGATGAGCACACAAAGCTCATTTTCCTTTGTGGGATTCATGTCAGATGTGCTGCGACAACAAACCTCCCCCACACCAGAGCTTTCTAAGAAGCAGCCCATAACCACAAAGATGGAATTATTTATGCTCCTATAGTCTGGGAGAAGTTCCTGTTAATCCCACTGTTGCTTCGACTTTCAGCACACTTGCCTAGGGGCTCCAAAGACGAAATCACCTTATTCCCTATTTCCGCTATCATGCCAGCCTTTACCTACCACATCCTAGGAAGTGAAACTAAGATGCACAATTTTCCCACTAAGCCTTCTCAGAAATTAAGCCGGAGCCTTTTCCTCCTATCTGTGCACACAAAAGAATTAAAACAGCTCCATGATTGGTCAAATTTCCCTTAATTTTGGGAGAAGAATTTTGAGCAACTAAAAAGCTTGGATTGAAATGAACCTGCCTGATGAGCTCCAATGTGCCTTTGTCTCCAGTGCCAGCCAACACCAGCTTCACCCACATCCCCTGTAAATGCACCTAAACTGCTTCAGGCAGAAATCAGGAAAACCCAGAACAAACATCTGAGTCCAGAGTCAGAACAGGGCTCCCCTGCCCAATACCTCGTTTCTCCTCTGCTAGTTTAAACCACAGCAACACAATTTTCAGGCATTCTCATAGAACTGAAATACTCTTCCCTGCCCTGCCTACACCAGATACTTTTGCCAATGTTGTTTACTAGCCTTTGTCCAAGCTAACTTTTGCTGCACTTACACACAGAGGATGCTGAATGCAATGGTGCTTCTTCACCTTGCTGCAACTAAGTTTTTTATGACTGGTTTGTGATTAGTGAGATAAAAAAAACCCAAAAAACAATGAAATAATCACAGTCAGAAAATAAGAGTGAAAGCAAGAAGAAAAACTCCAAACCATACACAATATAATAGGAAGAAAGAGACAAATTCCAAATGGCATACCATGGAGTTAAGCACTGTACTTTTACCCTCCGAAAATATGGAGGCAGTAGGTCTCCCCCTACTCAGGTACAGGTAGGCTTCAACAGAAAGAGAGAGACTTGATCACACTTGACTCAGAGGCAGACGTTGACCTTTGCAATTTAAAATAAAGTCTTTGAACTGGTTACATAGGACAACACATCTTTATAAATCAGCAAAGACTTAGTGTCTCACCACCTAGCACTAACAGACATTTACATGAGATTCCAGGTCTCCAGACAATGTTTTGTATTCAATTCTTAGAGAACACTCACAGTTGACATTTACAGTTATCAGAGTACGTGACACACCCCTGCACTGTGTGTGCTGCACTTTTCTGCTCGACAAAAAAGGTCAAACTAACCTCTTGTCCATACTTCACTGACTGAGATGTTGTTGCCTCATCCATCTCTCCCTCCACCATGGCTCCTTCCAAGCACTCATTCAAGTTCCGGTAACCATTTACCTGAAGGGGATACTGACCAAAGGTCTCAATCTTGGAAAAAGTGTTGCCTGGATGATGGAAACCACACAGAAACCATGAGCTAACTCAAGAGAACAAAAAATTCTGGTTAACTCTGAAACACTCAAAGGAGTCAAAAAGTTGAATCTACCAAAGCCTTAACTCACCCTCATGGACACCCTCAGTCAGGAAAGTCCCATAGAAGAGCTGCACCATTGGGTTTTCGGATTTGTCTCCAGGGCTCCTGTTTCAGAGAGCAAAGCACACTTTCATTTGCAGCTGGAGGCTGCAAAAAAACCCCAAGTTGTAATCTAAGCCTCTGCTTGGGAGCCTACAGGCAAAAGTACAGTTTTCTACTCAAGCACTAAATAAAGAGGAAGCTTCTTATCAATTTTCATGTTCCAAAGCACGTTATAACACTTACGCTGACAAGAGCGGAAAAAAAAAGTTAAGGTGCCAGCTTCGGAAAGGAAGTTTCAAACACCCAGAGCTTTTCTGTTCACCAGGGCTGCTGAGCTCCCCTCAAAAGCTAATTTACTCTGCAGGCCATATCGGCACTGAGTGAAGTCTCACACTCCCCAACAGGAGACGCAGACACAACATTTCAAGCTTAAGGAGCCTCATCCACAGGAAACAAAGAACACTCATTTGCTCGAAATTTTCACATTAAGTCCTCTCATTTATTAAAACTCTCCTTAGGTCAAACTCCCGAGATCACACAGAACTCACGTGGCATTCACAGTGAGCTGGAATGCATCCTCCAGCCAGTCCAGTAGTTTGTGCGTAAATTCACTCACATCTTGCTAGAAGAGAGACAAAAGTGGAGAGTCAATCGTGACATCCACCAGAAAGTGTTCCCCCGGTCTGCTGGTGTCACAGACCCACTGAACACAACCTGACTGGTACTGCTGTACTCACTCAGCTGAACTACACGTGAGACTGAGGTGCTGTGCTGATTTAGACTGATACTGAACACAACCTGACTGGTACTGCTGTACTCACTCAGCTGAACTACACGTGAGACTGAGGTGCTGTGCTGATTTAGACTGATAATGAACACCGCTCATCTGAACACTAGATCAGAGGAAATTATCATGATCACTACCCGACTACGCAGATGGCACTGGGTAGTGCCATGCTACGCTGGCTGGTTAATTAGCACGTATGTACATTCTGCTCTAATGACACAGGGACAGCTGCTTGTCGGCTGATAAACATGGGAAAAGGCCCCTGAAAGTACCAGCAGGATGAGGCAAAATGGGGTTGCTGTGGCTGTGACTGCTGGTTTGAAGAGAGCAAAAGGCTTTTCAATGTGGTTTTACCTGTGGTTGTTCAGCAGATCTAAACACGTCCCTCAAGAGTTCCAGTGCTGCAGAAGGGTCTACAAACTTACGCCACGTCCCCAGCATTAATGCAAACAGGCACTGAAGTTCTTGCATGAACGCAATATTTCTTTTTCCCTGCATTGCAAAAAGAAGAAAAGTCAAAGCCTTCCTGCAGCTCCAAAAAGCAGCATCTTAAAACTTCGCGCTACTGAACACCACATGCACATATTGTAAAACGTACCCAACAAGCTGCACACTGGCTTAAATACCAGTTCTTATACTGTGCATGCAAACCAACGAGTAATCTGGAGCTGCCAAAGAAGTTTTATGGGAAAAACATCTCCATGCACAGCAGTTAAAGTCTCTAGAGGACAGGGGTACAAGAAGCAGCTCTTTTTTTTCCTATCCTGATTCTGTCTTTGAGAATTTCCCAAAATTGTCTTTAATGTAGCCAGATGATTTTAAAGCCACAGGTCTCAGATGGCCCTAAATTAAATTTGGTTAGAGAAAGAGCAGAGTGCTACAACAGAAGGAAACTTGACAGTGTTACTGAAACAAAACTTACAGTGTGACGACAACTTTCAAGCACATTCTGTGGGAGGGAGTACCCAAGGACCAGCCTCCGGAATTCTGGCAACTGAAACAGAGACTGAAAGGAGAGGAGAGGCAAAGCTCGGTCAGCACCTGCAAGGATTGGACTCACTACAATTTGATGCCCTGTTGTCATTCTCTGACTTGACAGGTTTATTTTGCAAACTTTACATTCCCAGTAAAGTGTTACTGAATGCATGTTTACAGTGTGAGCAGCCCCTGTGCTGGACCAGCACAGAATCAGACTCATAGAATTAACTAGGCTGGAAAAGACCTTTAAGATCATCAGCGTGTTTGTACCCACCCAAGGACAATATCAAGCCATTTCTAGGATAGATATAAACCTTTTAGGAAAGACCATTCTGTTCTGCACAGGCAGGCTCAGAAAAGCACCCAGGAACAAGCCATGGTGAGAAAAACGCATCTGCAGCTTTCTTACTTCCTCTCAGAGCTGAAGACAAATGATTAACATCTCTCTGCTGATGTGAAATGGTTAGGAGAGACAAATCTGCTCAGTTCCACTTACTGTTGTCTCTTCTTCAGGTCATTACTAATAATATATTCTGCCTAGCTGTTTATTTGTCCGAGCATCTATGCCAGTGTATTCCATTAACTGAAATACGATACACCACGTGTTATCGAGCCAACAATAACTGCCGTAAAATTAAATTATCAGTTCACTTTGCCAGGCAAGCTTCTATCATTTCACTAGGCACTTGGCCATTGCTGCACAACTCCCTGCGTACAGACACACAGATTCTCTGTATCTGTAGCTATTTTAAAGCAAAGCCTATTTAACTGCTCTTTGGCTCTTTCTGTACAGGCCCAGAACACATCACAGTCACATCACATAAACCCAGAAGTTTCTGTTTGAGCAGGGTCATATTCACTCATCTGCATACAATGACTCCCTCACAGAACTGTGGCATGTTTACTTCTAGCTGAGAAACATTCTGACTCCAAGACCACAGCAAGTGTGATATCAGAAAAAGAGAACTTTCTTACAGGTTACCTGTATAACAGCACTAAACCAACACGTGTTTCCAATATTTTTCATTCCAACAGGCCAGNGTGGCTGTCTGTCCGGCCCTGGGTCCGGCAGTGCTCCCCCCCGAAAAGCCCCCGAGCATCGCCCTGCCCGCCGAGCCCGTTCTCCGCCGTCCCCACCCCAGCAGCCGGGAACACCGGCCCCAGCGGGCGCTCTGCCCCGGCCGCCCGCCTCTAGACTGATAAAAATAAATGATTTTCTTTTAATTACAACAATAATTCCCCCCCCCCTTTTTTTTT
>VZRS01012796.1:29095-103789 GCA_013398055.1 Ifrita kowaldi
GGCGAATGGAGGATGCTCGAGGGGACTGGGATGCTCCGGGGCTGGATGCTCCCCTGGGGAAAACCGCGAGGAAAAGGTTCGAAACAACCCAGGGGCCGGCACCTGCTTCCTGTTCCATCCAAACCCATACTTCGCCGGGCCTTGATAAAACAGCAGGAGATAAGCATTTCTCAGACCTGATGAGCCAAAGGGCTCTGTGTTCTCCTCACAGCCCGGATTCTTGTGGGCATCTCCCACGCTTGTTTTCCTGGTCAGTCACAGACCATCCCTCGCCTTTTGTTTTGGAAGAGCTGTGGGAATCTCAGCATAGGCTGTTCTGGGATTGCCTCGGCTCCCTGGTTCTCACAGGTACTCCAGATGAGGAATTCGGGAGGAGGTAGCAGTGTAGGTAAGGTAAAACTGAGGAAGCTGGTGTTAGCCAATTTCCGTGATGTGCAAAGGAAAAACAAGACAACCAGTGATGCTTAAATGCAACAAAGTAAGAAATTCCACTCATTTTGGGAGCCTGCCAGGCTATTAATTTACCATGGGGGAGATTGTACACCTTCAGACAGAGCAAGCTGCAGACATGCCCTCTCCTTCCATGTCCTGAGAGCTTTCCATACAGCCTTGACTTAGCAAAAGAAAGCAATAAGTGCTTTAAAAATAAAACCCTCAGAGTGGACTGTCTTCTGTCACTGTCCCCTCTAGGGCTGTCCCCACACACTGCAGCATGTCCGACCTCTCAAGCACTGCCACAGTCCTCCATGGATTGAATTCCAAGAGAAACAAGAGGCAGAAGACTTTTCTGCAAGACTTTTTCAGACATGAGGCTTTTACATCAAGGCAGTCATCGTGTGCGCAATCCCTGCTGCAAACCTGCCTTGGGGATGGGGACTCTTCCAAGGTGGCAGCATGCAGCCACAACAGCACTGGAGCCCCCTGTCCCTCTCCCGCCCAGTGAGCCTCCGGCACAGATCTCCTTCAAAAGTAAGAGGTAAAAGGAAAAGACAGTCATACAAGAAAAAACAGCCAAGTCCGCTCTCAGCAAGGCAATTCTTGCCTGACCTTGGATGATGCTCAGCCTGCGACGCAAAGTTGCCGTCCCACTCAGTATCAGCCATATCTCCTTCATTAAGAGCAGTGGGCTCCAAATACCTTCATGTGCTTATTATTACCTGGTTTTAATGGTAATGAAATGGTGGAAGAATATTGCAAACACCTGAAGGGTGTCTAATGGAAGAGAGGACTTGAAAGGAAAGCGCTCCCATTCCTTCTCTGGGGGATTTAAAAGCACTGGCGTGAGGATGGGCTTGGTACCTGCACTGGGCAATTTTTGGCCTCTCCAAGGGCCATGCAGTTTGCACCCAAGGGACAAAGCTACCAGCATCTCCAAATTAAATTAAATTAGCCAAGGGCACCACACTGAGCAGCTGTTCTTGGCATTTGGTCCATGCTTTGGTCTTGGAGCTGCACAAGGCGAGTGCCAGAGGAGAGATCCTGTATGTCCCCTTGGCCCTTTGCAGTGATCCAGGGATGCAAACAAGGCCAAGCATCCCTGAGGACCACTGCCCCTGGGTACAGGGCCCCGTGGGAGTGGGGGCTGCTGTGAGCCCGGTCGTGCCCATGCCGGCAGCACTGCCTGCCTGTGGTGTTTATTTTATGTCTCACAGCGTTAAATCATAGCAGACATGCAATTCGGGGAGCATGAGGCTCCGTAATGGGCGGCCTCAGGCGCGTGATGGGGCCGGGGCCATCAGGCAGCTGTGCTGCCAGGGCTCCTTGCTGATGCTTTATTGCTTCTGACGCTCCAAACACGCTCTGAAAGGCAAGCCCTGGCAGCCTGGAGGAGAGCTGCTTCCGTCTCCTGCCCGCTCCGAACCGGCAAGCACCACAATTGAGGCTTCCCTCCCTGTTCCCGCTGTGGTCCCCAGCCTGGCTACAACACCCCATGCTGTGCAGAGCCCAACTGTGCTCCTGCCACAGCCTGACAGCCCCCAGCACATTCCATGGCACGGGGTGGGAGCTGCTGGAGGAATATAATGCATAATGCCGCACACCCAGGACTTGGGATGAGGTCAGGTTGGGGTGAGGAGGGAATGCAGAGCATCACTTGTGCCATCACATGTTGGGGATCTTGTGCTTGTGCCCCTGTGCTCTCCCCAGCCTCTGAGATCGCTGCATCTCTGGGCTAAATATCTGCTTGCCCAGCCAGGGAACCTGCTTGCTGCGTGGCTGCTCCAGGAGGGAGGCCTGAGTGCCCATCCCGGTGCAGAGATGCTGCCATGCCTGGCTACAGTGGAGCCTGGACAGGACGCGGGGCTGAGCTGTGGGAAGCCCCAGGCACTGAGCACTTCGATTCCCAGAAAAGCAATTACCGTACAGCAGATTACAGGGCTAATAAAATCCCATTATGCTATTTCGGAAAGTAAATCTGATCTGGGCGCTGCCGATTGATATCAGCCATCCCACAAAATGTCCTGCAAGAGCCCCCTGCGTGCGCGCGTAACACGAGGCTACAGTAGATCATGCTAATTAGATATCCAATAACAGGAGGGCTGATAGGAACTACATTAAAATCTCTTTAAGTTGAAGATGCAAAACCCAAGGGAGAAAATTCAGTTAATGATGCTGCAGCAGAGGCTCCACTGGAGCAGTCCACATCCCCTTGGCCTCATCCTGCCGGCTGCAGACGCAGGAGGCCGGAGGAGAAGGGGCAGAGCGGGGCACAGTCCCCAGCACCATGGTGGCGCTGCCCGTGATTTTCATTACCCAGATTCAATAACAGGAGAGTGCTATGAGCTGCTGGCGCTCCTTGGGAAGTGACTTGCCAGCCACTGACGGAGCTGAGAAATCAAATTAGCCCCAGCTCTGCTCTTGCTCTCTCCCTGACACCGCTGTTGGCAGCCAAGGGGGAGTTCATCAGGGCCCCGCACTAATTCTTATCTCGTTTAAGTGACTCCATGCCGGCATCTGATGCAATTTGCTCTACGCCACTGCTGCAGGCTTTGGTCCCTGCCTGCTGCTTCCCCAGGATTTCCAGCAGCTGGCAGCTTTGTGGGGGCATGGGCACCTGCAACACACACAAGGACAGTGTAGACATACAGGAATACGGAAGATTATAGAGGCTGAGGGTCGAGGGAAGGCTCCCCTGCCGGGCAGAGAGACATTGCCCAGCCCAAGGCTATGATGCTGTGACATGGAGGGATGAATGGGCAGCATGAGCAGGGCACCCATGCATGGGTGGACACTGAGAGCCTTTTGACTCTCAGTAATACCTGACCAGGCTTTGCTTCTAGTCTTGTTTGCCCCAAGATGTTAAATATTTTGGGAAACTGAAACCAGTAGGAAGCACTTCGCTGAAATTTACAGCAAATGCAAATTGCTGCGGTGAAAACGGACCCCGATGTAGGTGCAGGTCCGAGGGTCTGGGGGAAAGCTGCTGCCCCAGGCAGGAGTGCCAAGGGCTGGCTGCACATGCTGCCCCCACCTGCGGCTGTCAGAGTCACTGTCAGTGGGACAGACCCACCTGCTGCAGGGTGTGAAGGGGAGCCCGGTACCTCCAGAGCTCCCCTCTCCCCTGCCGATGGAAACCCACCCTGTGTCAGTACCGCATCCCTGGACAGGCTCCCCTCCCCTGCCTCTTTCCAACTGCTGAGGATCTCCTGGCGCAGCCCTGGCACCTGCAGCACCCTCTCCCCACATCGTGCCCCCCACTGCACATGGGCATGATGTACAACCCCAAAACCTGCTTTGCCACAACCAGGCGCCTGGGCAGAGGACGGGGAAGCTCTTTGAAAGCTGGGCGGGGGTGGGGGGATAGCGGGGTGGGCCCCACTCGCATCCTCCCAGCCTGAAACTTGATGCAGCGGGAGAGGCTGATCGCGAGATTAATTGGGCGTTCTCAAAAACCCGACGGCGGGGGGAAAGCCATACGAGTGCCGCCTTCCTCCTTGCTCCGCTCAGTCCTCCGCCGAGCCGGCGGCGGCTGGAGCCAGCGGATCCATGGTGCCCACGGCTCTCGGGGCGCTCCTGGCCCTGCTGCCGCTGGCCTCGACGCTGCAGAGCCCAGGTAAGGTGAGGGACCCGTGGGCAGAGCTGGGGAGCTGAGGCAGAGCGGATTGCTCCTGGTACGGAGCAGCAGCTTCCCAGAACCTGAGCCGTGCTGAGTGGCAGGCAAAGGCTGCTTTTTAGGGAGCCTTCATGCTATTGGGAAGCGACATACCGGGGAGAAGCTGAAGCATGGGAGAGCTCCGGTGCGGAGCCTGAAGGCGCATCCTGCCTGGGTAGCACTGGCAGCAAGGCAACGGGGCGTTAGAACCCAGCTCTGCGCTGTGGGTTCGTCGCTGCGGGGTCTTGAGGTACTGTGGAGCTGTGCTAAGAGACAGCTCTGAGGACAGAGAGAGACATGGGGGTCTCCTGCCTGCACCCCACTGCCTGAGAGGTGCTGCCCGAGCCCCCTGCCTGATGAAGGGCTTTCTCCAATACAATGCTTAGTCCCTCATAACCTAGTGCTGGGTTTTGGGCATGATGCTGTGCCTATCGTTTGTAATTGCAGCTCTGCGCAGTGCAAAATTGATGGCCAACATATTTCCTTGTTATTCCATTGTTATTTTCTCGTCTAACATTCCTGGGAAATAACACAAAAATCCTTGTTTTGTTTTGCACCAGCACAGCTGAAAGTGTTCAACAGGCTAGTGACTCAAATCTCTGGATAGGTCATGTAGCTCCTGCCACCCAACGCCCAAACCTTCTCCCACCCTTAGCACACCAAAGGTGGCAGAAAAGGAACGGGAACAGTGATACTCTCACCCTGGCAATGCTGGCCAGGAAGCAGGAAGGGCTGTGCAGACAGATTCCCATGTGTTAGGGCTGTGCCAGGGTTGTGCCGAGTTGCACCAGGTGAGTTGCTAGCACAATCCTGGCACAGATTTGGGCTGGGCAGAGCAGCACGGTGTCTGGAGCAGAGGCAAAGAGCATCTGAGGTGAACCCAGCCCAGTCTTCCCTCTGCAAAGCCATTTCCCTGCTGCCAAAGCATCCTGACGCAGATCTGGGTGGCGTGGATGTGAGGAGGAGAAGGTGTGAGGAGGAGTGCAAGCGTGAGCCAGCTGCCATCAGCTGCAGCAGGAAAGGCCCCCTGGCCCAAGCTGTGGTGATGGCAGCACCTGTTATTTCCTCACCTCACTCTAATTGCTGCCTCTCCCCCCATCTCGCTGCCTCTGTCGGTTCATACCTGCCTGGGCGAGCATCATGCCTCCGGCTGGCTCCCCAGTATTACCGCTTGTGAGCCATGTCAGAGGGGCTGAGGCTGCTGTTTTTTCTTTTTTTTAGCTTAAAATACAGAATAAAATTCCTTTCCAGCAGCTTTTCCCAAGTTCCTGTAGATCTATTCCAATTAGTCTTTTCCATTATGCTGGAATTGGACTCTGGGGCTGGGTGTGCTGCAGAGCACAGCCACAAGTGTAGCACTGCTGCCCTGGTCCAGCCGTGGCGTTCCAGCTGCCTTGAGTTCCAGCTGCCTGGCAGTGAGGACACGGTGCTGAAAGCAATTTGGCCTCGATTGATGCTGCTGTCACCAGTCAAGGAACTGTTTCACAGGAAGCAAACACCAAGATACCTAATAAATGAATTTAGCATCCTGCTTCATCTCTAACCTTCACCGCCTCCGCCTGCTGTATAAAGAAATGCCCCTCGAGGGAGTGAATGGTATGAAACTTACCCAGAGGCAGTGTGTCTCTCGTGGTCCCTGCTGCCCTGCTGTCCAGAAAGGCAGAGGCTGGCAGCTGTGCCCTCTGAGGCTGGGGAAGGTCACAGTGCTGACCACCTGCACAGCACAGGATATCAGTAACATATTAGGTGATGGTTCTGGTTGGCCAGGCTTGTTTCCCATCAGGATGCTCCTATTTAACTTGAATGGGAAACCCGGACTGGTAAGTGAGGGCTGGCAGCTGGTAGCATCCCGCAGTCCATGGCACACCCCAGGGTGATGGCAGCCGCTGCCCCAGTGCGAGCAGCCTCCCTCAGTCCCTCCCTTCCTCTCTCTGCTAAGCAGGTACCCAGCACGGGGGCCGGATGCCGGAGCCGTCTGAGCCCACCCTGCGCCGCCTGTCCCGCCACCTCCTGGCCCACTACCAGAAGGGCAGCAGGCCTGTGCGGGACTGGCGAACGACCACTAACGTGGCCATCGACCTCATGGTCTATGCCATCCTCAGTGTGGTGAGTCTTCTGCTCCCGTTCCGCCTGTGTCCCCAGGGAGGGGAATGGTATCTGGCATGCAACATCCTCACAGCATGCTCTGCCCATCTTCCGAAGTGTAAATGTCCCTGTTCTGACACTGTGTGCTCATCTTCCCACAGGATGAGAAGAACCAGGTGCTGACCACCTACATCTGGTACAGGCAGGTGAGCAGCCGTGAAACCTTGCCCCTTCCTTTCTGGCTGCCCCCCAGGGTCAAGCACCCCCAAAACCCCATGTTTTCCTGTGGGAGAAGCGTGCAGTCCTGCAGGAGAGGAGTGAGGGGAAACCTATCCTGGGGTCTGGCAAGACCTCTGTAGCCACATGAACCTCAAGGCTCAGCTTTCATGCTCCATGTTTTGCACTGTTGGGTGTTGTGTGAGCTGAAGGACAAGTCTTCCCTCCCTCCCTTGGGTGGGAAGATTGCTTGGTGCTAGTCTGGGGTCTGTGTGCTGGCAGAGTGGAAGGACCTCACTCACCAAGTCCCCTCTTCCTTGTCCCCAGCACTGGACAGATGAGTTCCTCAAGTGGGACCCAGCTCGCTTCGACAACCTGACGCAGATCTCCCTCCCCGTAGAGAGCATCTGGGTGCCCGACATCCTCATCAATGAGTTGTGAGTGCAGCCAAAGTCTGGAGGGAGATAGCCTGGGGCTGGAACTCCCTCACCTTCACCATGGGCACGTACCGTCCCATGCTTTGTATTCCTGGCACAGAGCTGGCAGCCTCCCCACATCAGGGAGCTGCAGATGGGGATCGGCCCGGCAGTTGGGCCATTTCCAGTGCTGGCTAACCACAACCATCGTTAATTACCCTCACTGTGCTGGGGGTGAGATCCAGATATCAGGAGAAAGGCTTTGTGAAGACAGTACAATGCAAGGGCAGCTGCAGAGCTGCTGGCTCTTCCCATTAAGCTATCTGGTGTCCTTCCCACTCTGTGGGGATTTAAGTTCTTCCCACTGCCTCCTGAGGGTTCTAGGACAATGACACAGACACTTCTCGGGCTGGGAGAAAGCAGCAGTCTGGGCAGTGTAGAGGTGATGCCGGGCAGAAATGCCTGCAAGGATATTACCAAAAAAGCACAACAGGGGGCAAATCCCTGTCTCTTGGGCAGTTCCCCCCTGAAATGCTACTTGACAGAAGGAACCCCTGCCCAGAGTGCTTGCCAGCTCACATCTCTGTCCCTCATGTCCCCCAGTGTGGATGTTGGAAAGTCCCCGCACGTCCCTTATGTTTATGTCAGCCATCACGGGGAGGTGCAGAACCTCAAACCCATCCAGGTGATGACCGCCTGCAGCCTGGACATCTACAGCTTCCCCTTCGACGTCCAGAACTGCTCGCTCACCTTCACCAGCTGGCTGCACCACAGTGAGTGCCGGGATGCCCACGGCTGGGGGACTCGAGGGAGCGGGCAGGACCTCTGCTGGGCCGGAGTTCCGTGCAGAAGGCAGCTCGTCCCTCTAGATGGCCCCAGCGGATCGGGGAAGCGTGCAGGGGAGGGCAGGCACGCAGCCCGGGGTGGAGGTGCCGGCAGTTGCCGGCACTTTGGGCAGGGCACCCCTAGTTCTCACCTCTCCTCTGCCCCCACCAGTTCGTGATATCAACCTCTCGCTGTGGCGTCAGCCGGAGCTCGTCAAGTTCGACCGAAGCGTCTTCATGAACCAGGGCGAATGGGAGCTGCTCTACATCCTCAGCCGCTTCCAGGAGTTCAGTGTCAAGAGCAGTGACAGCTACGCTGAGATGAAGTTCTACGTAAGAGCCTTTGGCCACCGTGTTTCTCAGGGATGCGGCACGAGGGAAGGGTCTTGCCCCATCCCTGTTGCTGCTCTGTGCTGCAGCTCCTGCCTGCAGGTGGGAGGCTCCCGGTAGTGGGCCCTTCCTCTGGCTCACCTTAGTGCCTCCCACCATCCTCACCTGCTTTGGCAAAGAGCCACACCAGCTGAAAGTCTCGTTTCAACCCTTCACAGCCTTTTCTGTCTCTCTGTCCTGCAGGTAGTCATCCGGAGACGCCCCCTCTTCTACACCGTCAGCCTGCTGCTCCCCAGCATCTTCCTGATGGTTATGGACATTGTGGGCTTCTACCTACCTCCCCACAGTGGTGAGAGGGTCTCTTTCAAGATCACTCTCCTGCTGGGCTACTCGGTTTTCCTCATTATTGTGTCGGACACCTTGCCAGCTACTGCCGTCGGCACCCCGTTGATAGGTACAGTGGTTCTACACGCCTATCCAACTGCCACGGCAGTCGTGAGCAGAGGCCACAGGACCCTGAGAGTTGAGCAGGGAGGATTTGCTTGGGCCTGTGCTCTGTGCACGAGCCTTTGCAGGTCATTCACCTCACTGATGCCTCTGCAGGCATCTACTTTGTGGTGTGCATGGCACTGCTTGTCATCAGCCTGACGGAGACCATCCTGATCGTGCGCCTGGTGCACAAGCAAGACCTGCAACCCCATGTCCCTGAGTGGGTGAAACACCTGCTGCTGGAACGAGCCACCATCCTGCTCTGTGTCCGGGACAGGAAGAAATTCAGCCAAAGCAGGACACAAAGCTTGGACATCTCCAGGCACGTGGAGAACAATGACAGCACAGGTAAGGGTTGCACAGAGAGGGCTTGTGGGATCTGAAGGAGTCTAGGTGCTCTGTAGCCATCGACACCAACATAGCCACTGTTTGTATGGTGAACTGGGTACCTAGTTCACCCTCAGGAATCCCAGTTCCCCATCTTAATAGGTTTTTCACATTTGCTTCTTTTGATCCCTCAGCCAAGCTGACCCCCTACGGCTGTGAGGACCCCCGGGAGTGCGGGGCAGTGGGGGGCACGAGGTCCACACTGGCCTTTGCTGGCCGGACAGAGGGCTTAGCAGCACTGCAGGAGGTCCTGCGCGAGACCACGGCTATCCGCCAGCTCCTGGAGAAACGCGAGGAGTTCCGCGATGTCGCCCGCGAGTGGCTGCAAGTGGGCTACGTGTTGGATGTCCTGCTGTTCCGGCTGTACTTGGCAGCCGTCCTGGCTTACAGCATCACACTGGGCACCCTCTGGTCGGTGTGGCGGGATGCCTGAGCAATGCCCGTTGTTCAGGGCGGGAGACGGGGGACCTCGCTCTGGCGCGTTCTCCCTGGCTCTGGGATTCGCCAGTATCTGTCGACCCAGGCGGGCACATCCCTCACGTCCCTCAGCTCCGCAGCGGGAAGGCGGAGGTGAGCAAGAGCCCCCAGGACCCCACGACCCTGCCCAAACCTCTCTGCATGCTTCCCCTGCCAACCCCGGGAGCGCCCCCGGCCCGGCCCGGCCACGGCCGCAGCTTCAGCACCGCGGACAGCGGCCCCGCGGACATGGGCGGCCGCGCCCGCCCCGCGCCCCGGCACTGAAGCGGAGCCGGCCCCGACGCGCACATGTAAGATGCTGACCGGGGGTGGTGCCCCTGCCCGAGCCGTTCTCCTCTCAGCTCCTCTGAGAAGCGCCCTGGCTCTAATGCCGCTCCTTACTTCGGCGCCGGGAAGTTTTGTGGGGGTTGGAGACGTCGCGGGGCGACTCGGTCTCCTGCAAGCCTGAGGATGGGCTGGTGAGAGCGAGGCGGGGTGGCTGCGTGTGGCAGTGGTTTGGCTTTTCACCCTTGGAATTTGTGCTTGGTTTCAGTGTAACGCAAGGGGCTTGTTGTTTGTTACCAGCCACATGGTTTGGAGCCACGCTGTTGTCTTCTTTCATAGCTGGGCGAAATTGTTAAGGGTTTGTTTTTTGTGAAAGTAGTGTGGGCAAGGTGAAATAAATTTTAAAAAAAAGTGAAAGGGGACACTGTATCATGCCTGTTGCAGCTTGCAGGGTCTAATGGTTGTCAGGAGTCCTTCTGTGCACGTTGTTTCCTGTCTTGAGATACCTATGAAGTGAGCATTGAAAAAGATGCATCAGTAGGGGAAAACGAAATACAGCCAGAACAGAGATTACTAGTTCTTTTCAAAGCTTTTCTTTCTCTTTTTAATAGAACTGCTCGTTGAAAATCAGCATTACACTGCCCCCTGCTTGAACAATTACAGATTTTTCGTTGCTCTCATCACTAGTAAAAATTTATGAATGAACAGGTATTTCTCTGTTGTGTTCTCACTCTGATCTGAGCCTGAGTTTTGAAGCGCTTCAACAGTGACGGTGAATTATTCCTAGTTCCCAAAGCCAGATTGAAAAAAAGGAAAAGTAGAACTCATTCTTCTCATGACAGTTCATTTGGTGGTCAAACGATTAATGAATGAACAATGGGAGAGAATGTAAAAATAACCTTATTTTTGGTACACCTATCTCATGTGTTCTGTGATAAATTTGCAATAACTAGCCAACTTCACAACCATAGATTAAGGGAAAACAAGGAAGGAAGGAAGGAAAAAAAAAGTAACCCAGTATTTATTTTTTAACACAAGAAGAACTTGAATAAAAGAACAAAGGTGGCTATTTTTCAGTCTCTCCTGCTGTAAAAGTCTTGTATTGGTGCATGACATTGCTTTGGGATGGGAAAGAAAATGCTGATGATTAGTTTATAAGAGAGAGGAGGGCGAGACAGCTGAAAAGCAGTGGATTTTTTTCTGCAAGATAGCTGGTAGAAAGCCAAATTCCACTTCCTTTTTTTTTTCAAACCACAAGACAGACCTTCCTTTCTAACAGAGATCAGGGAGGAATTGAAAATGTAGAAGCTGGTAAAGATTTGGTGGTCTGTCCTAAATGTTTCTTGGCTGTTGTCCTCAGACCTTATGCTTCATGACATGAAGATGCTGAAAGTGTTCATGTGTGTCATTGATCAGCATTTTTTAATGGCACGAGAGGCCTGGTTTGTCTTCCTGAACATTCTCATGCTGCCATGCCCTAAAGGGATTTGAAAAGGTGTGGTTTTGCTGACTGCTCCTGTAATTCTACAAGGAGAGAGACCTGTTTCCAAATTTTTGTTTTATCTGTATGAGCAGTGGGAATGATGGGGAGGGGATATTGCTTCCTGCTACTGGTTTGTAGGACTACTCTGAAAATGAATGAATATCTACCTGCATAGGCTAAAAAATTCTATTAATTACTTCTAAAAATCTATTAATAAAAAATCTAATACTACATCCTAGACATGTACTCAACTTTTCATGTAGGAGAATGACCACATTGCTGACAGTATTGAATTGGGGTTTTCAATGTTGGCCACAATCCAAGAATAAATGAAGCGGCACTTCAGCTTTTCAAAGCATAGAAAACTTCAGAATAAGCTGCTGTCAATCAAGGCAGCCATCCCAAATTATACTGAGTCTGTTTACATCGTAAATCAGCAATATGGGAAAAGGATACTTAAAAGTCTTGTCTTACAGGAAAAAAAACCTTAAGGTAGGATTTAGAAGGCTGATTAAGATATTGGAGAAAAACGGGGTATCAGAGTACTCTGGTAATACAAGCCTGTGCAGCATTTGGAATGCCAGAGTAGCCATAGCCTATTGCATACAGGATAATAAATGTATGCAGTTGTGTTCAGCCTGTGCTCCTTGCCCGAAATCTGGAGTATACTTCAAAATAAGTTGCATTTTTAAATTAAAAGATTAAACATCCCACTATTTTTACTCTGAACAATTTGAATTACTCTTTTGAATGGATTGATTTCTATATCAATTTGTGTTTGCTTTTAGAACCCAATTTCCTTCGTTTTTGTTCATGTTTATAGCATGTCTTGGCTGGCCAGGTTTTCTGTGTGGAACCAAGGGTTAACAGAGAAAAATGGTCCATTTGATGTATAAGAGCTGTGTCAATTCCAAAGAGGCCTCAGGGAGTCTGCAGCCTTTATGTGCCCTGATTCTTTTCAGAAGTATTGATGTAAGTAGAAAGAAAAATAATAAGTAAAGTGTCAATTTGACAGTTTCTGAGGCTCTGCAGGAACCGAGGGCAGTGCTTTCAAAACGGCTTTCAAAAACTGAAATTTTCTTTTCAACAAGGCAGAGGCAATGTCTCATCAAAGCCTGCTCTGATGGGTGCTTATAGAGCTTATAGAGCATAGTAATGGTTACATATCTGAAGACTCTTCTGTAGTTTCTGGACAAAGAGGGCCATTGAAAGGGCACAGGGAGACTCCTGCCAACCTCTCTCCACTTAGTGAAAGCAAACCCAAAGTGTAGTCAGAGATCATAAGTTCCTAAAACTGCCTTTGTAAATGTCCTGCTCAATTTTTAGGCTTAAAGACAAGTAAAGGTTGACATCACCTGAGAATTCCAGAATTGCTGCAGTTCCTAATACCTATTGATTTTAGGACCTTTTATAGACTTCAGATATTTTAAAAACTCGAGCAGGTACTATTCAGCCTCTCCTACACACTTTTAAAACTCTGGTTCAAAGCCATGTGTAAAAACTCCGATTCAGTCTTTTAAGGCACCTGGGCCTTTGAACATTTTCTCCAAGCCCCGGCTCCAGGTGGTAGCCCTGCCCTTCCATAGGTTTTTGTGTGGGACTAGAGAGGCAGCAGAAGGTCTTGAATGGCAGAGTCTGGAGCACTGTGGAAAGGAAGGTCAGGGAGAGGCCATTTGCTGGAATAAGTTCAAAATAAAGCAGCTCAACTTCTTTCCTATGTCTACCCTGTCCTACATGTCAGCACTCAGACCAGTTAAGAGAGTGTGGTTGAGAAAAAAAGGAGAGTTTCAGCTTCAGTGTGTTTCCAATGCCACCACATTAAGAACAGATCTCATGTTATGCCATGTTCCCCTCTCAGACACTGAATGTCTCAGCACCAAGTACTGTCAGAGCCAATTGCAAGGACCTGCTCTTAGTCACTTTAATTAGAAACTGAAACACTCCCAGAGGAAGATTCGTTATGAGCTAAATCACCTTTCAGAAAGAGCTATTCTTCTCCACTCCCCCCAGGAGTCCAGACATCTTGTGGCTCCCTCAGCTGTGGAAAGCTGGATGTGCTTTGCTGCAAGAGGTACTCAGGCCCTGAAATCTTTTATTTTCATTTCCCAGACCATTTTCTCTCCAACAGCACTGCATGCATTGGCATCCTTTCCTAGAAAAACACAGCATTTGACTGCAATGCCTGATGAGTTTGATCACTAGCTGTCTCAATAAAATATGCAAATATAGAGTCATTTCAATCCAGAGCACCTTTGAAGAAAAATGGTAAGATAAATGCAATCAAGTTACAATTACTTTTATTAAGAAAGCACATTACACACGCTTAGTAAACATGATTAGTTCTAAATCTGCCTGCACATAACTGAAAAGCAGAACAGAACGAGGTGCTGAGTGCAGTCGTGACATTGCAGTAGGGTTCAGTTTCCAAGAACTTCAGCTGCTGCATACATTGCTCTTTGCACTACTGCTTCTCTTATCATGATTCAGTGCTCAGGTCAAGCATAATTATAACTTTTTTTTCAGAACAGGGTTTGGTAGCTGAGCATTTCTAATGAAATTATTCAAAGTTAAAAGTGTAATTTTTTATTCATCTCTGCTTCTCTAGAAAGATGATAAAGTATAATAGCTGAGCTATTGATCTTCTCTGCTGATGGGCAAGATGTGGGGGGGAGGGGGTCATAATTCATCTGAGGTGAAGCCCTCTGAGTGATGGTGCTCTTGCCCTTACCTGCAGAGAGTGGAGATCAATTCTGTGCTGTAGGGACATCCCTGCAGAACATTTATCACAGGATAAATTTTGGGTAGTCGTTATCTCTTTGAAGAGCAGGTGTGCTTTCCTGTTTCCTCTTTTCCTGATGCAATTTCTGTTGTTAGAAACTGGGCATGAAAACAGTGTTCTCTCTGAATTGAAGAAAGTGAAATGAAGGTCCTTTTTTTTTGGCACATTATTACATATACAACAAACAGGTGTGAATTAGCTCTAGGCCAAACTCTAACCTCTTTTGCAGACAAAAATCTTAGAACTAGGCCAACAGTAATATTTTATGTGGGTTTATGTTTACTTTGAGTGTGATTATAAGGCTATCTGTCCCATCTATCCAGGTTGTCCTTTAGAGGTAATAACATACCTAAAGAGAAAAGTTTTTCTAACAAAAAAAGAATAAGGTATCAAGAACTGTACTTCTGCATCAGGGAAAATATCTAATAGATTCCTCACTGTTGAAAATTATGGATATTTCTGAGTTGCTTCCAGTACTAACACAAGTGTAACAACAAATATAAGGTTGCTAAATACCTTATTCAAACTATGGGTTTGAATATCAAAAAAAACCCAGTGGAATTCCTCCAGCTTGAAGCAGCTAATAAAATTAATTGTCCTAAAATATTCATGCATGTGCAATCCTCCTGCACTCATGGGTGATCACTGAGCACCCACCAGAGCTGGACTGGTTTCCATGTGATCCCAGCAACGATGGCTTAAGTCATCACCAGCTCATCCTTTCAAGTTGCTTAACATTTAAAAGATTTAATTCAACATTCTGCAGCTCCCAAGGCTGTAAATGTGCAAAGTGCTTTCTAGTTCTATAACTCCCCATTTAACGAAGTCACAGTTGAGAAGTGTTTATTTGCATGTATAGTCCTTGCTTGAACTCAGCAAGGTTTCACTACGTTTAAAACTTAAATGCTGTCCTGAATAGCTTAGGACAGGAGCTCCAGTTTGGAGAAGCACTTGTGCATATGATTAAACACTTCATTTTAACTACATGTTGCTCCTCCTGGCCTCACTGGAACTGCTTCTGAGATGAAAGCTAATTGCTGAGGAAAATATATGTGTGTATGCATATATGTTTCCAAAATTTGGACTCCACTGAAATCAATGAAACTTAAAATTTTTACTTCAAAGGGCCCCTAGTTTTACCCCAGGCATTTTTTTGCTTTAGAGAACTCTGTATCCCTGTCAGATATGTTAATTGCATTCTTTATTTATTTAGATGTTATTGTTTTCTCTTATAGTAAACTTCATGCAGTCTAGGGAATTAATTCACTTAACCATATCTCCTTCATTATTCTTGTATCCCTCATTTCTGTGTGCTTCTTCAACTTCAAACCATGCTGGAAGGAAATAGTTTTAAGATTCATACAGCACTTTATCTCTCCGTGGAGCCTGAGATGATATGTTCAGCTCCTACTAGCTTTTATTAAGTTGTTACACTGATGCAACAAAGCTCAGACGGAGAGATTCTCAATCACGAACCTCTTTTTCAACCTTGTGTGGTCACAAATTTGATTTCTTAGGATTAGTTTAATTTTTAATGTAACTTCAAAAAAAAACTTGTAAAATTTGTTTGAAACTCTTCAGTATTAGCTTTCTGTTCCAGATCAGTACAAAAGTGATGAATTAAAATGATAGATACTTGTGTATATGTTATTTCCATAAGAACAGCTACCTTGAGAACTTCAGTGTCTCGGATTTTTAGATATTTTGGGTTTCTGATAACCCTGTGTTTTACCAGGTTCTTGCTGCTTCCTTTACTCCTTTGTTACCTGTTCTTGAAGGCAATGTATCTACTCTGCTTTGTCTCCTGGCACAGTTCCCTCTTGTCACTCACTGCAGCGCTTTCCAACTTCTGTAGTATTTTTTCAGAGCAATACATGAACTTTTCATTGACTGAAGGTCATAACCGACTTGGAGAACAGATGGAGTGTGGAAGGATGGACCTTTGCCACCCACTGAGCATTAACACCTGCTTATTTGTTACATCTGTCCACTGCAGCTCAGAGGCTCCTGAAGATTTTACTCAAGTGATTTAGGACTTGCTATTGGACTGAGTGCAAATGCTGTCTGTGAAAGAGGTGCTTTTACCTTTTTACCCAGGCTGCACATTCTGTGGGCTTTGGATGGCAATTAACTCCACATGCTTAGACTCTAAAAGGCACTATGAATTTGCTGAAATTCTGCTGCAATAAAATTTTAAAGAAGAGCAACATTGAGACAGCACTGAATGCAAAGTGCGAATGCTTTAAAAGCACAAATACATTTAGGATCTCAATTTCATACAACAGTGTGTTTTCTCACCCATGAGCCCAATTGCACATAGCATAGCTTTCTTTGGGACTTCCAGAGAAGGTGGAATTAGAATAGTTTGTCTCCATCTCACCAGCTCCAAGTGAAGGGCATTTCAGCCACGTAATCAGTGGGGAAATTAATGACCCTTTTACTCCTGCCCTCTGTTTGTGGTGAGAGATCTGTATCTTGTCTTTCTGCAGTAGCTCTCTAAAAGATGCTCACTGATGTGACACTACATCAAGAGTCATTCCTGTGATTTCTAGACTCTCCCCTGGATCTGCGTACTTGTATTTGGTGTAGCTGCCAACTGTATTTCAGTAAGAAATTAGACCATTCATTATTAAACTGCTCTAGATCAGGAAACAGAAACCCGGTATTATGTACTATGAAAAAAAGCAGGGAATGAATAAGTGGCTTGCTTGTACCAGCTGAATCTTAGCAGAATATGCAATATAATTATCCTTGTTACCATGTGTTTAAAATTAGAAACATGGGTTTTAACTTTATAGAACATAGTTTATTGGCCTAATCCAAGGTCTATTGACAAGAGAGAGTCCTGCTAACTTTCTTTAGGGCTTGTGCCCTCAAGGACAAAATTCAAGAAGAGTAATTCAGAGAAATATTGTCCTGTGTATATGAATCCTAAATATTATGTAATGAAATTCTAAACAATACAAATGTAAAATTATGTGTTCAAGCATTTCTTTTTCTATTTATCAAGTCAAGAATATGCTGAGTATCCTTGTTGCAATGGGGAAGGCTGAACAAATCACAGGAGAGCTTGTCTTTTGTTCAGAAGCTAATCTTCATTCCACAGATGTCCTAAATGATTATAAGTAACTGGCTCATGCCAGATCTGGTCATAATGACACATTTCCCACCTTATTTCAGGTTCTGTGAAATTATGACTCTGCTGGAGTATAACCAACATTCCTTTCTGGTTTTCTGCAGGTTGAGACACAGCAATTCTAAAGACATGCATCGGAGGCACGCGACCCTTCGGGAGAAGGGCCGGCGCCAGGCCATCCGCGGCCCTGCCTACATGTTCAACGAGAAAGGCACCAGCCTCACTGCAGAGGAGGAACATTTTCTCGATTCTGCAGAATATGGCAACATTCCTGTTGTGCGAAAAATGCTGGAGGAATCCAAAACCTTGAACTTCAATTGTGTCGATTACATGGGACAAAACGCCCTCCAGTTAGCGGTAGGGAACGAGCATCTGGAAGTGACAGAGCTGCTCCTCAAGAAGGAGAATCTCGCTCGAGTCGGGGATGCACTTTTGTTAGCCATCAGCAAAGGATACGTGCGCATTGTAGAAGCAATATTGAACCACCCAGCCTTCGCACAAGGACAGCGTCTCACACTCAGCCCTCTCGAGCAGGAACTGAGGGATGACGATTTTTATGCTTATGATGAAGATGGAACTCGGTTCTCCCATGACATTACCCCCATCATACTTGCTGCCCACTGCCAGGAGTATGAAATTGTTCACATCTTACTTCTGAAAGGCGCACGGATTGAAAGGCCACATGACTATTTTTGCAAGTGCAATGAATGTATGGAAAAGCAGAGGAAAGACTCCTTTAGTCACTCTCGTTCAAGAATGAATGCCTACAAAGGATTAGCCAGTGCCGCTTATTTGTCTTTGTCCAGTGAAGACCCTGTCCTTACTGCTCTAGAGCTTAGCAATGAATTGGCCAGACTAGCCAACATTGAAACTGAATTTAAGGTAACTCACCACTGTGCCTTTTTCCTTGGGCTGAGAGTGTTCAGGCTATTGTGTGGTTTACAAGTTTGATCAAGTTTTGGGTTGCTGTGTGAGGGGTGGGGGAGTAAGAGAGACTGGCAGAGACTGCCAGGTGTGTTAGCTATGCACAGATTCAGATCACTGTCATTCTCCAGTTAATAAATGCTTGGAACCGAACATTGCATATTACAGCAGAAGCTTAAGTTTCTGTGTTGCGCACTGTGATTGCTGAGAATCTCTAGCTGGCAGCAGGAATAAAAATTAGATTATTCCAAAAATGGAGACTCATTTTTTGTAAGAAAGGTAAGTCTTTTTAATTGAGCAATCTATTTTAGAGGCAGAGTTCTAGAGGCTGTTTTAAGAATCCAGTACATCTAGTTCTGCTACAATGATAAAAGGTATAAATCAAGACATTTTGGTCCTCTGTAAAATAATTTAAACTGCATTGCCTCTTAATGTTTTGGTGCTGCAACTATACATGATGAATTTCATGAAAAAAGGAAAGGAGAAACAATCAATAAATCGTTATGAAGTTTATCATCATGCCAAACACAGCAGTGGAGCTTGTGGAACTCTCTTACAAGTTTTTTGAGATTTCCATTATGGTAATGAGTTTGTAAATGTCCAATGCCATTTGCAGTATTTCTCTAAGTCATTTGCATGACATAAAGGGCATTGTCTCCCTTTCTAAAATAAATTAGTCATTAAACCCCTCATTTTCAGTGGTTCAGCCATCAACATAAGGCTGTTTTCTGACTTATGACTATTGGGCAGCTTTACGTAATCATGATCAGTAACTCTGGGGTAATAAAGTCCACGTTGTGAGTACACTGGGGTAGGATGCTCACCAGGAATCCATTATTTCTAATTTAGAAAACTATTCATGTGTTAAAGCATCTATTTCAGGATTTATGGCTCTATACTACAAAGGTCTAGGGAGGAGATCATCCCCCTGTACTGGGACTGGGGAGGACGCCTTGAATCCCAGGTCAGTTTTGGGCCCCTCACTCCAAGAAAGATACTGAGGTTCTAGAGCAGGTCCAGAGAAGGGCAAGGGAGCTGGGGAAGGGTCTGGAACAGAAGTCTGATGAGGAGCAACTGAAGGGGCTGAGCCTTGAGAAAAGGAGGCTCAGGGGGCACCTTCTCGCTCTCTACAGCTCCCTGAGGGGAGGTCGTAGCCACATGAGGGTTGGTCTTTTCTCCCAGATAACAAGCAGGAGGAGAAACAGCCTCAAGTCGTGCCAGGGGAGGTTTAGATGGGATATTAGGAAAAATCTCTTCACAGAGAAGGGGGTCAAGCCCTGGGAGAGGTTCCCCACAGAAGTGGCTGAGTCACTGTTCCTGAAGGGATTTAAGAGATGTGTAGATGTGTCACTTGGGGACATGGTTTAGTGGTGCCCTTGGCAGTGCAGGGTTTGGCTCTTAGAGGGCTTTTCCAAGCTAAATGGTTCTATGTATCTGTGCTCTCCAATTTAAAAGTAAGAAGAAAACACATTCTCAGGCTTTGCAACCCTTTAGTAACTCTCTAACAGGAAAAGAATTCCCAAACCACTGAAATCTTTGGGCAACAAAATCAGGGTAAAATTTTGCAAACTCTTTTTCCCCTTTTGTATCAGAATGCAAGGACACAATAATTGGAAGGGGAAGTTTTATTTGGATTCAATCTGAGTGAAGCAACCTCAGTGGGCTCAGTGAATCCGACTGCTTGCTCCAGTGTGAAAGCATTAGGCTCATGCCCACACTTAACAACATTAATATCTCATTAAAGCTCCGGCTTCTTCTCACAGAAAACTGTATATTGAATGGAGCAAGAGCAGCCTCAGCATTGCATGCCTGTCAATCCTGATAAGTGTCTTGCTGCAGAAGAGTAAATGTTTCTACCAGAATCCTTCCTTCTGTTCCTGGAGCTGCCAGCGGGGTCTATGCTGGCACTGGCAGGTACACAAATCCTCCAGGAGCAGACCAGCAATCCAATGCTGAAGAGTTTCATGGTGGCTATATCTCTGCACTGGCAAATGGATGGGAATAAATCAATACCAGAAAAAACCCCAAAACATTAGAAGCCATTTGCCAAATGACTGCACTTCCAGATTTTCCAAGTTCGTTGTCTTATTGGAAGGTTCTGTGCAACACACATCCTACATGTTAGTGAAGTACCTACCCCAACCATTAGTTCACTTCAAAGATTTTCACATTCCTTGTGTATTAATTCTTCCAGAAATAAGAAATTTCTCAAGATTCTAATGTATTCTCACTGTAGCAAAAAAAAAAAACCAAAAACCAGAGGTATGTATTTATGTAAAAATATTTATTCTTATTAACATAATCCGTGTGATGTGAAATAGGGTATTAATAAAACAGTGGGGTTTTTTTCACAGAACATGACAATTTAAGAGTTTATTCTGAGGAAAGAACAAAACTGCTGAAAATGTATTTAAGAACCCCACAAATGAAGAAAATTTATGAAATGAGACAAGTTGTAGAGGGCTTTTTTTGTGACTAAAATAGTACTTTCCCAGAATCTTAACTTGTTTGATTCCTAAAGTTCTATAATTAAAATTGGCTCAACAGATTTATAAAATTATCGCTTGGGATTATTTAAGAACACTATTTAAAAATGATATGCAGTTGCAGCAATACAGTTTTCAGGAGGTACAAAGAGTCCTTGAAATGGAAAGACACAAAATTTTAATAATGTAGGTGGACAAATAGTAATTTAGTAACCTCTGAAGAAACTCCTAGCATGAGCTAATTAAAATATAAATGCAGTGCCTCTCGCCTGCTCCTTGCTGCCCCAAATCTCTTATGCAATAGCACCTTTCAGCACATCAAAATGAGAAGCCAATACATGTGCTATGTTTTCAGAGCACATGCATTTTTTTAAGCAAGTTGCCTGTTTGTACAGACAAATGTGAAACAAAACATCCACATGAACCACTTTAAAGGAGAAATCTTGTGTTACCTGTGGTTGGCCAATTTATCCATTCTTTTGGTTTTTTACAATGGCAGAAGCGGAATAGATTTTTTCTCACCCTAAATTGCTAAGATTCAGTAATATGCTGCAGATCTGATGAAACATCTTTGCAAAACATTCCCAAAAAAAAAAAGTTTTCTTTTTAATCGGAAAAAAAAAATTGCTGTGAAATATGTAGTCCATTAATCCAGAAATAAGTAAGGCCCCTTCCCCAAAGTAAAATGAAAAATATGGAACCAATTGTTTCTACGAAAATGCATATAGGAATGGGGTGGGTGGGAAACCCCTAGGAGAGGGACATCAGAAAAGAGAGAAGTGAACATCAGAGTCCCTGTGTATGTTTGCAGATCTTTATGCAATGATATTCTCCTGTAGTGGAGGCAGCCCAAGTTGTAAAATAATCTTCATTAAGCACTTTTTCATTTTTGTATATCCCACTTGAAAGCTCCGAATTAAGAACCAGTTCATGACTCACTTTCTAGTTTCCATCTTGTGTTTTAAAAACCAAACCAACATCCACTGGAGCAAAGGCAGTACGGACTGGGGGCCTCATTTAGTCTGCAGGATGGGTCCCTTCATATGTATTGCCCTTGGAAAGACACAGAAAGAGAGGATCCTGTAGGGATTGAAGAATTCCAAGTGACCATGCTTCTGCAGAGTGTAGGAACAACTGGGTAGGAAACTGAGGGACACATCAATTAAAAAATCAAAAGTACAATTAAGACAGAAATGTAGAACAGTTAATGTGTTTTGTAGTTTTCCACAAAGGGTGAAAAACAGGCATTAGGCTAGTGATTAATACATGAATCTGTTTTGAGGGGGAAAGCATTTATTGTCAGCCTAACAGAGCTAGGATCCCTCTAGTCCTCACAGCAAGAGTTCTCCTCTCTCATTCTCCCCTTTTTACTCAGAAAATCAATCTCTGTACATTCCAATTTCTCTAAAAGCTTGCAGATCTTGGACCTCAGTCATAAAGCAAATAATCCTTCTGCCATCTACCAGAGGATTCTGTTTGTTCTACTCATATAAATAAGCCTGATGTCACATAACATGGCCAGGATTTGTCCATCTGAACCAGTCATCACCCCTGAGCCAGGCTGATGAGAACTGCTCTCCTCTTTGGTCCAGAGAAATTGATCTCCCTCGTGTCAGCCTGGTGTGAAAGCATATGCAGATGTCTGCACAGTTACCAGCTGTTCACAGCCAGGTGACTCATTTCTAAGACTGGAATATTAAAAGCAGAGTCAACAGAATCATTTTTATATGTCCATCAAAAGCCTTAGGAGACTGAATTTCTAGTAAACAGCCTGCAGGAAATGCCCTTGCGACCATCTTTAATAGCAGCATCAGGCTTAATATTACTGTCTACATATAGGAAATTGAGTGAAACCCAGAATAATAGTTCTGTTTACTTTTCCTAAAGCAGTGTACTCCTGGCTGTGTACTCCTTTCTCTGGTGAGATCCCCTTCCACAGCCAGGATTGTTTTACAGCCTTGCATGCTCTCAAATTAGACCACATGCTTGTGCATGTCAGGAAACATCCTTGTGATGAAGTAAATCAGGCAAATCATTCCATTTAGCGATCCAGACAAATCAAATTAGAGACTCACAAAAGGGGCTTAGGAAAGATCTCACCAACCATAAGTGGTTAATCAGATCTCAGCTCCTCTTGATTAAAATGTTACTAAAAGCAAGATCAAAATCACCACCTGGAAGACATATGGTGTGTGGTCTTTGTTTACTGCTCCCACCAACATTGTCAGTGCATTTACTACAGCGGAACATGTTTTGTTTCTCATTCCTAAGCTCCTTGCTGTCGCTTTTCCTCTCATTGTTGTCTTTTCTCTAAGAGCTGTTGGGATCCAAAAGCAGGTCCTGGCAGTGAACCTGCTCTCACGTGCAGGTGAGCATCACGTCCAGGCTCAGCTGGCTGAGGGACTGCAAGTGCCTGTGGGATGGGTGGCTGGCGGGGCAGCAAGTCAAGCGTGTGGATGCCCGCAGGGATGTGCCTGCTGGGAGCTGCCTCTTGTTCCATCGGGGCTGCAGTGATGCAGAGCAGCTGAGGCTCAAATCCCTGCATTCTCATGGCGTTGAAAGGGGAACAAAACAGCCCCTGAGACCCAATGGCTTGTAGCTGTTAGGGATGATCTGGCATTCCTCTTGCCTCAGTAAGTCAGCTCTGACTTTTCTTCTGCCTAACTATAAATTGTTCACTTCACAGGATACACTTAACTTCAACTTCTTAAGGGAAATTACTTTGACAATTTTCTTGGTATTTCTGGCTCCATGTTGCATGGAGTTAAGGAAATCATTATTAGACTCTTGGTTTTTTGAAATGAGTGATAAAAAATAGAAAATGGCAGAAAACACTGAAGAGTAAAATAGTAGGAAGAGGAAGTACTGTGAGAATGGAGGATAGCAGTGAACTTGGAAAGAGAAAAATACTTGGAAACCATCAGACTGTAAACCAGCAAGGCTGCAATTATAAACTCTTCTTCCTACCCAGGCTGAACAGACTCTTGGGTTTGTTTGGTCTCAGGACTGACTGATGGGAGCAGGTGCCTGCAACTCATCTCCCACTGACACCAGAAACTGGCGTGGGAACCTCCCTAATTAGCCTGATGAACATTCTTGTAAATCTATCACTTAATATTTCCGCTCTGACCCGTTCCTTCTTGAGTGATCCTTTAATCTTTTCTTAATTTCTGGCCTCAGCATATTCTCTGGCAGACATCTTGCTTCTGTTATGTTTGGGAATACTTTTTATGACTCAATATTTCAGCAAGCTGCTCTTACAGGCTTTAGTGTGCTTATATGGCATTTGTTTAGGTTTTCATTTAATTTTTCAGAAATTCTGTTCTTTTCTGTATTTTTATTCCAGACAGGATTTACATATTGTAAAGAGACGTATTTTTACTCAAGCAGCTTTCATTTTTTTTTCTCATGTTTCACTTTGCTGGGTTTTAAGAAGAGAAGGCAGAAGGGAAATTCAGAAATTTGTTCTGGTATGCAGGATGTATTCATTGCCTTTTACTTCCGTTTTTATTTTCTGCTGCACAGCTCTCAGTCTTACCTAGTGCCTGTTTTGAAAATCAAGCATCACCAATATAAATACTTATGAGTATATGAACGGCCACTACTCCCAAGTGATTTTTTTTTTTAATATGAACTTTTCCAGGTCAGTCTTTAGTGAGCATATTATTTTTTTTTCTTAGGGATGGAGTCAGGGATGTGGTTTGGTGGTTTTTAACCTTTAAAAAGAACTGATCTTTTTTTCCCCTTTCACCTATAAGCCAGTTTTCCCCACTGCCATGAGAACATGCACATTTAGAACCCATGATTTTTTTATTTCAATTTTCACTTGTGCAAAGCAAACGCATAAACAGGTACAACCAATTACCCAACCCATAATACAGGAAAGACTCAAGTCCCAGTAAAGCAGGAAAACAAATTTCCTATTGTTAGAAGTTTAACTTCTTGTTGGAACAAATTAGGTATTAAAATAAGAGAGGAAATTAAAAAGGAGAATGGAAATAGCCTGGAAGAAGGAGAATATTTTTAAGCCTTGTAGTGAAATTAGTGTTAGGCTCTCTGAGTGGGACTTGCTATGTGCAGAAGGAACTCATTTTCTATGCTGTTCTTTTTCAGAGACAAATTCACTAATAATAGATGCTACACCAGCTTTGTCTTGAGAGCTAAATTAATTAATTGCAGTTACATTTTTCCATGGATATGTAGCAAAGACTGTGGAAAAAGGATATATATAGTCTTTCTGCCCTTAAAACCTACCAAATTTGTGACTCGTGTTGCTCTCTTTAAATATTTATAAATTAGGAAATATCCTTTATATTTTGAGAGTTGTTATTGTAAGTGGTCTTTTTAGGTTCTGTGATTAAATCATTTTCTGCCTGGCACATTGCCCAAGAAAAATGGTTTTAAAATGTTGCATGAGAAGAAAATTCAAAGCTTTTCAGAGGGGTGCAGAGCTGATGCCAAATCTGTGATTTCTGGAGCTGTCTTGAGAAATCCAGATTTCCATCTGTGTGTGTGAAGGTGTGTTAGCATCTGTCTATGTCTGTTCACAGCCAAGCTGAGTAGTGGATGCTGTAATTCATAGTGAAGGGTATAACTCAGTCATCTACAACCCACACCTGTACCTGGAAAAATTAAGACCATTATTCATGGAAATTGTAACTCTGTTGGCAGCACAAGCCACTGAGCAGTCACATAAAATTGGATAATGTCCACTGCCCACGAGGTTATTTCACCTACTTTACGAGTGACATTGTTAAAATGTCCCAGCTAAAAGAAAACCTCTTTAAAAGTTGCCAAAATACTTTATGCAGGAAAATGTTTTCTTCACATTCCTGGGGAACCAGTCCATTCTCTCTTTCGAAAGAGTGAAAGGGGAAAAAAGACCCTTTCTACACATCAAATCACAGACCATGCATCACTGCAAGAAAATGTAGTATTTGAATTAATACCTCAAGGGTTCTGCTCCCCTAAAAAAACCCCAAAAATTGAAGGAAACTTTCTACATTTGAGGATGGCAAGAGCTGCAACCCTGGAAATATTTGACTCTCCCAGAGAGTATAGCTGGTATACTTTTCTTTCCTGTGATGCTGCTGCAAGTGAGATTCTTGGCAATGCCAGTGTGCACACCATCACTGCGATGTTTATTACCCTTTACAGCTCCCTGGGAAGTCATTTTTAGTCCTGCTCAGTTAAGGATGAGCAACATTGCAACTGCAGCACTTACAGCTTACTGCTCCCAGCTTGACTGAACACGTCCCTGGAGCAGGATTCTAGTTTAGGTGAGCAACAGACATTATCATAAAAATATAAAATAACATGGAATCCTCTTACAATCTTTAATAGAAGACAACAGGTGGGTTCACCAGCTAGGTGGAAAGTAGAGAGCAATAGAAAAGTGTCACATAAGGAAGTAGCAGAGCAGCTGTCTCACCACTGCGGAGCAATTTAGAGGCATTTTCATACATAAAACTTTTAAGCCAATCACTGTGATGCTTTAGCCAGGTAGAGAAATAAGTGTGAAATCTGTAACCAGTTGAAATTGCTTTAAGGTAATTTTCCTCCTGGGATTTCATTGTTTCCTTACAAATAAGCAGCCCATCCTCCAACAAGAGCACATTTCTGTGGAGTTGGAAAATCCCTATTAACAGATACATTTTTAAGGGACCTGAAAGGCAGCAGCTGCTAAGGGTGGTGAGCAGAGTGATCTCTTACCCGTAAAAAATCCTGGGATGAAACTGTAACAAAAAAGAGGTGAAATCCAGCCTTATATATATTTTTTTTTTTCTCCTGTGCCAGAAATATCTGATATTAAATTTCTGAATCTGAAGCTTCAACCTTCCAGTAAATGGGCTGGACTGGGACTGTCAGTGTGCTTCTCTCTGTACACATGGCTGGTGACTTCTACTATTTCCTTTTGTAGATAATTCCTAATGATTATATTATGTCCAAATTATCCACATAGTTCTTAAATACTGGATGTGATGAGGAATTTGGAAATTAATTTTTATTATGTGAGATGACTTTTGTAAACCATTCTGAGGTGCCATGGCCTTGTGGCAACTAATTTTACTGAACTATTATTTTCAGGAAATACATTTGTGTATGTGCTGTCTTGTATACATAACATGGAGCATATTGAATATGTTTAGAAGGAGTTTAGAGCTGGGGCTTCTCCTTTTCATCCTTCTTAAACCTAAACTTCTGTTAGTGAATACAAGAGTCATTTACCTTTGATACAAGCAGTTGCTGAATGTTTTGTAGTCAGGGTGAAGTACAATAAAGCTTGTAACATGTTAATCAGGAATGTAAAGTGTTTTGACTAAATAGAAGGAAAATAAACGCCCGATAATTTGTTGTGTTTAGAGGGGGTTTGTGTGCAGGCAAGGTTAAATACCGTTATATTAATTAGTGCTGCTATGATATAAAGCAAGTGAAATAAGGTCAAATTAAATGAATATAATGTCCATATGTGTTGAGGAGTCAGATCCACCACATATGGCTGAGCAAGGGAGAGTGAGGTAACTGCTGTGAAGATTTAAGTGGCATTTAACTGCCTAATGGGAGCTCTTGTAGCAGAAGTGATGCTGATACCTGCTCCTCAGCCTGTTTCTGCTCCTCAGAGACAAGGAGTTAAGAAAGTTCTTTGGATTTAGAGACTATTTTGAGTTTAGGGATGAAGATGACCTACCTGAATTGTGTCTTTCGTGTGCAAGCACTACTCTGCAACAACTTTTTGAGTACAGATGCTTAGAAGGTTGAATCTAACAGATTCATCCTTTGAAAGAGTGATGTGCAGTGAAGCAGTGGGATGCCCAGTGGGTCTGATCCGAGGCTGCCCCCTGCTCATGGATTCCTCTCTGTATACAAATGAGGAATAACGTATCACATCTTGGATCAAGCGATCCGTCACAGCAAGGTGTGATCAGCTGGTGTATCAGTAGGTGGGATTTATGTCTACCACAACCTCTCCCAATGATCTGGATTCTCCCATGGAATGTACCTTGGTCTCTCCAGTCTCTAAGCAATAAAGGTGAGACAAACTCCTCCGTGCCACCTCCCGCTGTTCCTTTGGCTGCCTGGCCCAAGTGCCGGGGACTTTCTGTGGTGCTCGGCCGGAGCCCTCTGGAGCAGAGCATCCCAAATTTCCCTGCCAGGTCTGCTGCCAGCTGCTCGGAGAGCTCCGATCAGTAGGGAGAATGATTTGGCCAGTTGCCTGTGTTTAGTTAACAGTGACAAAGTGTTTTCCTTTCTTGCCCACTGAGCGTGGAAGACAAAATGAGTCCTGGTACTCAGACTGGTGCATGCACTCGATGGCAGTGCAGCAAGGAGGGTTCCTGCTGCCCAGTGCTGGCTATTTGGAAGGAAAGACTTATTGGCTCTTTCCATGCCAATCACTGGATCCTCTGCAGTGAGTACAGAGCTTGTCCCTACACACTCACCATTCATCTAAGAGCATTTTCCCAGCGCATTTTCCGATATAAAATGACACAGCAACACAATTCCCCTTCCTCCTCCCACTGGCCATGAGTGGTACCAAGGAGGGTCCACCTTAGACCACCAAAGATGAAGACATTTTTCAGAAAGCCAAAATCCAATTCTTGTTGAGGAAAACAGACAGAAAGGGCTGCAATCACTACTGTAATATCAGTCCAATACAACGTTGGTAAGCTTTGCACTTAATCTGTAACACCAAATGGCCAACCATTCAGCTGGTATCAGCACTGGGGGTTTGGGGATAGTTAGGAGCCGGGAGGTTTATTATGAGCAAGATGACTGGTTTCCAAAGAGTGCTGCTCATTATTCACGTTGGGAAGGGATATCTACTGGAACTACAAATGAGCATAATTAGGACGATTGCTCCGAATAGAATAATGATGTTAGATCAGCAGATGGGAGAATGGAGCCAGGTACATTTATCCAAGGCACAGTAGGGAATCAATATCATATTAATGAATGTAAACGAAGTAACACATTCTGAGGATCTCAAGTCTGACATTAAATAGGATGCAGATGGGAAATGATTTAGTTTATCCCTCATTATGTTGTTAATTGTTGTTATTGTAGATAATTATGATGAACTTATCCTCACTGAGTCCAGGCAGACTATTCAGAGAATTGTGGATAAACAGTAATGGTATACAAACAATTTTATATTGCTTTAAAACGGTGCTAGGTTCTATAGTATCTATGGAGTTTCAGCATTTACATGATCAAAAATGGATTTTTTCTGGAATATAATTTGTTGCAGGGAAATTGCCACCAGTGCAGCATGGAAACAGCTCTTTGCCCACTGAGTGTCATTTCATTCTCACTGTCCAAACCCCAGGAACTGAACTCATTTCAGAACGAAGAGATATAATTATGCACTTTTTATATTCATATTTCTTCTCAAGAAGGTTCTGCAGCATGACTTCTAAGTCTGCTCTTCTTAGAGAGAGGACAATTTCCACACTGTCAAGAGTGCTCTGTGCCAGGACTCTGCATCTGGGATCACATTTTTCCAAAGTGCTTGGTTGCTGCTTATGTGCTGTGGGAACCAGAATTTCACCCACTCTGATGCTTGTGACCAGTTTTATATGGAGTTGTTCTTCCCGGACATTGAGAACTGCGGTGGTTGGCTGTTTGAGACCTGGAAGACATATGGTTATTTTAATTATTGATATTATTTGCATCATGGCTCGCAGTTAAACCAACATTCACTTGCAGGTTGTATTTTGGAGGAGTCTTTTTCCAGATATGCATGTGCTGCTTGTAGCCAAAATTCCCATGGGAGGAGGGACTCATAGCATCTTTGAACATGTAAGTGTGTTCCTTAAGCAAGTTGAAGCTGCCACATTTACCTCAGTCTAAGGGATAAATGAAGCTGTGTTGAGCAAACAATTGCTTTGAATTTAAATCCATCATTTTCTCCTGTTTTTTTCCCATCTGATTTTCAGGAAACAGAGACTTCAAGCAGCTGAGCTGAAAAGAGCCACACTAATGAGGGAGAGCAGCTAATTCTTTTAGTGCAAAGAAACTATTTCCTCTCAAATTGTGTAGAAAATAGAAAACTTCCCCACCGAAACTTGCCACAGAGAGATCAGGAATGTAATAAACATGGGAAAATGTGAGAGAGAAAAAGTTTGGATGGCATGAGGGATGAGAAGCTTGGCCCAGAGGTAACTTCGTGCTTTGATTACCTCTCTCACGTCAGAGCTGCAGAATGACCTGAAAGGAGGTTGTGGTGAGGTGGGGGTTGGCCTTTTCTCCCAGATAACCAGTGATTCTCAGTGTCACATCCCCACACAAGGAGCAAACAAATATTTGAATGTCATGGAGAGGGATTTTGAGTATTGCACTGCATCAGCATGAGCTTGATTTTACAGCTAATGTGAACAGATCCTAAACTCTTTTTCAACAAGAAAATTATCAGAGTATTATTTTGAAATGCATAGATTGCATTTAAAGAGAACAGAGAAGCCGTTGACAGGAGACAGTAGACAGAGCCTCTCCTTGGCCGAATTTGTATATTCCCTACATTTGGCATGCCCATTTCGTTAATACCTCTGTATAGCCTGTCCTGTTTATGTGACGTCCAGGGACTCGACAGTTTATCTTCAGAAAACAGGTGTTTCAGCATAAACATTCAAATGAGCTTGGGAAAATCTGCAAGAAAAAACCACCTTTCACTTAGTTGAGGAATCAAAAGTGTGTGGCTTATTTGTGATGTGTGTTTGAAAATGAGCTGTGGTGAAATGAAAGAGAAGTGCATTAAGCATCAAATGCCATCTTACATTGAAAAGCTGCTATGCCAACCTTGAGACTTTAAATACTCTCATTTTAAAAAACTTGTCAACCAACATAATTTCTGTTCTAGGTTAGTTAAATATTTTCAGAGACGTGGAATGGGGTGTTAGTTCTCTGCTGAATAGCACTGATATTCCTGTACAGGGATGCTCAGCAATGGTACCTGTCAGGCTGAAGGTGACTTTGGGAGAAAGGAGTAGAGGAGATGGAGGTGTTTTTCTGGCAACTTCTTAGGTATGAAAAGAAAGATTGGATTCTGTTCAGGGTGGGAACTTTGGATAAGTCAAGTCATCCATTAATTTCAGTGCAGAGGGAGTTCACATGTACAGGAAACTTATTTTAAGTTTCAAATAGTAAAGAAAATCAATAGAAATAATAAAAAAGGTTGAGAGTGGACTGGTTCCGAAATTTCTTATGCTAGGGAATCTAAAACTTTCGTTGAAGAGTCAGGAATTGTGCTCAGTCTCAGTCCTTAATTTTCTTCAAAGATTATGTTCAATTCCTGCCTTTGCTTCCCCAAATAATCCATCCATTAATTTTAGATTAAAAAAAAACCCCAAACACCTTTTAAAGGAATTGTTCCAAGGGGAAGCCAAAGTAAAGTATTTTTCCTTTTCTACTATTTTTATTGCTGGAAAAATAGCTTCCAAAATTTATTCATTAGTTTTGGTCACACAGAAGCTACATTTATCAAAAATAGGAATAATTTCCCAGAAGAAATTATTGGTAGAGTTCGCAGATTTGTAAGAGCTAGAGCAGAAAAGAGCTAAAGTGCAAAAGAGTAGAAACAAAACAGGGAGGTGCAAACCTGTCCTTTCTGCTGCCTTTGACAGTTCACACTTTAAAGTTCTTGGAATGTTATTGCTGAAGATTAAACACATACCTGGACCTGCAAATGATGCTGCAAAAGCATGGTGACAAATTTTAAAGGTTTTTCAACTCCACAACTGGAGTTATGGAATCATTACCACCATCTTGTCGAGCTTCTTTAAGGATTTGATTTATCTACCAGACAATAGGTATAAGGTGAAATCCAAAGTCAGTGGTTTGATTGATTCCTTACTGCTCTATCCCCTTGGTGGAGGGATATGCTCTCTTAGAGATGAGTTTCTGCAGTGCATGTGAAGAGATGAATTGCATCTAGAAAGCTGAGGAGAATAAAGACCCACACACAAAAAAACAGACTTATGGTAAATCAGTCAGTGCAACTACCATTGAAATCCCTGCCGTGATGCAAAGGATGTTATTTCCATGGCTTGTTGGAAGTCAGAAAATTTTTGGTCCTCAATCAAATCATCCTGTTGTTTTCTGGGCTTCTTTGGAGAAGAATAATGTCAACGCAGACAGCACTGTGGTTTGTCCTTGGGCTCTTATACTGGCTGCATCTCTTCGTCTCTCCTCACAGGATCTAATCCCCCTTTGCCTGGAGGCCCCTCTGCTCTGCCATGCTGCAGCCTGGCACTGTTGAGAGGACAAACCATGGCCATGTTTCTCTTGGATCCATTTAGAAGGGTCCAAATTGCTTGGAAAGCAACAGAGTCACACTTCTGAAATGTCAAACTCTTGCATATGAACAGATTGCTGATTATATTATGCTCGCTGGAGATTAAGAAGTCAAGGTCTGGATCATTTTAAAAATGAACCGGAGCATCTGTTTCTACCTCCTGCACCTGAGTAGTGAAATGTTTTAAATGAGCATTTGGCTTTAAACTCAGAGACATGCCCACTGGGCATGGCACAGTATGCCCAGAGCTCCAATAATTCTCTGATGCGCTGCCACTTAAGAAGCAAGAGAACATAAACCAACTGGATGTGCTTTCTGGAAAATTAACTGTACAGCCTTGGCATGCATAGACTGTGCATGTAGGCACTTAGTCTGGAAACAATAGGAATGCACTCAGCTGTATTCAGAAGTGTCAGCAGCTGGCAAAGCTCTTTGGGAGGGGGGCTCAGTGCCTTTCAGAGAATAACGAGGTTACACGGTCAGGATCAGTGCAGGGCCCTTCCTTAGCATCTTCTCTCATTGCCTTCCCTCCCAGAGGCCTTGTGCTTCTTTTCATTCCCAAATATATGGCCAGTCAACAACACTGTAAATATCCAGAGGGAAATCTGTCCCACAGCTTTTCTATACCGGCTTGTGCATATTTCATGTGATGTCTAATCAGTAAATACTTACAAACATTTTGAATATTTGATATGATGGTTTATTTAACAATCTCATTTCAAATATTGCATGAAATATTTCTGCTTTTTGTCCCCCTCCTTTCTCTCAGCTTTGTTTTCTTTCTACAATAATTTTTACTTGGGGGAGTTTTCTGTTCATATTTACAGAATTACCTCTCCGTATTTTTTTCTGCTGCCTCTTCTCAAAATGCTTATCTAAGCAATGCAATATTTCTCCCCTTGATATATGTGTATGTGTGATGTAGATTAAATACCAAGAGCCAAGAGCTCATGGAAGCATAAAAAGAGGCTCTGTGCAATACGCCTACAGCTTTCATTTGCACAGCGAATTTAATGCTACGCAGTAATGCCAGGTAGGTTCTTGGTCTTAGTTTTTCTCATTTCACTTAACTTTTTACTCAAACTCCATCCCTCTGACCTGAAACAGCTCTTTTCTGAAAAAATCTGGTTGGTTTTGAACAGATGTGGAGACATGAGAGAGTTCATTTAGAACACAATCAACAGATAATAATAGGGTACTTGGAGAAATTGCAGTGAATGACAAGTACCATCAGCCTTTTCAAAACAGCAAAATTAGACGTTTTTAACTCCACATGCACAACAGTGTTACAAGAAGCAGGAAATGACTAATTTGGAATCCTTTTATTACGTTCTAGTTTTTAAAAAATGATATTGTAACATTCTCAGGCATTATCCTGACCCTTCTCTGCTCACTGCCTCTGTTGGAAATAAAATTCTGCTCCACGTGTTATTAGAAACAGACTGGCTCTGTTGCCTACTTACTTGTATCCCTCATCTTCCTCCCTGAAGCTTGACAGCTCTCAGCCTGTCAGGATGAGGCCCCAGCATCTCTCATATGTGATTTGCAGTTTTCATTACTGTAAAAATCCATCTGGTGTATAAACCTCATAATCCTCAGACTTCTATAATATGGCACCTGCTTGGGGTGCTTGGGAAGGTTTGGGTTATTGTCATTGCCTGTGTCTGCTTCTGCTGCACTTCCAGGAGGACTGAGCTGGATTTTGTGTCTCCAGCCCTGAGTTTCTTGTTGTAGTACAAGTCTGACCCCACTTGCTGCCCACTGCCTGTCCAGGCTTGCAGCCAGGATGGTTCTCCACAAAACTAATTTAGACAGGAGGGCCATGAAGTGCCTGGTTTAGGGGTTGAACCTCGCTGGCAGGGCAGTGGTGAAGTGGGGACTGCCCCTTTGCACCCCAAGACACAGTGGCCATCTGCCCCTCAGTGTTCTGGCAGAGTCACGGGAGTCCTCAGGGCTATGATCTTCTAAACCTTGGTGTAACGAGAATCACAGAGAATCACAGAATCTGGCCCTGTCAAAGGGAGCCCCAAGGATCATTGAAGTCCAGCTCCTGGCCCTGCACAGAACAGCCCCAAGAATCCCACCACGTTCCTGAGAGCCTTGTCCAAACACTTCTTTAGCTCTGTCAAATTGAGCTAATTGACCACTGCCCTGGGGAGCCTTTTCCAGTGCCAAACCACCCTCTGGGTGAAGAATCTGTTTCTAATATTCAACATGAACCTCTCCTGACACAGCTCCAGGCCATTCCTTCAGGTCTTGTCACTGGTCACCAGTGTCTGGGAGTATCTGGAAATGTGTGCTTGCTCTCCTTCACCTCTTCCTCCCACCCCTCGCTAATCTTTGCCCTGGGGTGCAGCCTTCCATCCACTGCCCCAGTGGATGGAACAGGGATGAAGCAGGATCTTGTATGCTTCCAAATGTGTGAAATACAGGCAAATGTGTGAAATACACAGTGCTGGCACAAACACCGATAGGGCTTGGATGCTGCTTGTAAATAAATCTTGGCTTCCTTGGGATTTTTCCTGTGCGTCAGAACTCGCAATTCAGGATTTTAGATGCAGGTACAGAATTTCTGCATGCGTCACCAGAACTGTGCTTTGCAAGCCAGGATCAGGAGAAGCTTGGCTGTCAGACCTCCGTTAATCTCAGTTTTCAAGTAAAGAATAATGTGTGCTTGAGAGAAATACACTGACATGAGGAGAGTCATTGAGTGTGTTCTCACCATCAGGGTGATCAGGATTTTCTATGAAGACTGTGAGCATTAAGGAAGCCAGAACAAAGATGACAAATGGTTTTGTAAAAGGGATCATCAGAAGACACAGCAGGTTCACTGATCTTTGAGACTTGTCTTAACAGATGAGCAGTCTCCTGAGAGATGTAATCTGCTCTCCTGCCTGGGTGCAGAATTGCTGAAGGACACTTTACTTCCTTTTCTTTTCTTTTCTTTTCTTTTCTTTTCTTTTCTTTTCTTTTCTTTTCTTTTCTTTTCCTTTTCTTTTCTTTCTACAGCCTGTATCTTGGTTAGGGTGTATGACTGCTTGTGTCTACTTAAAAATCAGAGTAAAAAACTTTGAATGGGGAAATCATCCATAGTCTCTACAAATGGACAGAACCAGTAAAAACATTAAGCTTGGAGATGTGAATAAAGTTGGGTCTTGATAGAGTTTTCCAGCTGGGAGCCTGCCATTTGCAGATGCTTTGGAAGCACTTTTCTAGTTGCTAACTAAACCTCTTTCCTTAAAGAAAAGAGAAGAGGGAAAGTAACCTAATCTAATACAAGCTAGTTGCTTAGATGACGTGGAAGTGGTGATGAGAATTTCCTAAAATATGCTGGTTAAGAGATAAGCTTGTGAACTTTGCAAACAGTGGGAAGAGAATGGTATTAAAGCTTAGCAGAGTTCTCATCCCTGTTATTTTAAAGCTGCCAAGCTAATTAAGTATCTCCATTACCTGTGGCAACAAGGAATTTCATTCCCACCCTACATCTATTTTCAAATCTATCTATATTTGCTGTCCATCACTGTTTCTGTAGTTATTTTGAGGCTGATATTTTTGTTTGGCCATCTATTCTCTCAGTGAAGAGGCAAGCTTTCTGTTTATTGAAATTCATCTTGGTGTGGGGAAGATTAAAGCATGGAACTGATTTGAGAGGAGCGCTTTGAAGCCATAAAGAACAATCTGTCTTTCATTTACATTTCAAATCTTACCCCACGCTGTATTTGAAAACATTTACTCCACAAATCCTATCTATCTCCACAAAACACTTAGGTACTAGATTTAGATATAAACGGACCACCATTTTCTGCCTGAGCCATGAGGACATCTTAAATCTTAGTGCTCCAGCTTGGCACATTTATGGAAATCTTGGTGCCCCAGCCTCTGCAATGGGGCATTCACCCAGATAAAGATCTGCCTGTGGGACTCTTATGTCTCCTCTTAATGAAGATTTGAAGTTCTTGCTCCTCTCCATTGAAAACACAATTAGAACATCTGGTGTTATTACAGCACTCAAGGACAAAAAGAGGAACTCAGATTTAAACCTTTTTAATAGCTAAGAGGATGTAACCATACAAGTTTCACCTTGCAGAAGGCCTCAGCAGTAAAATCCCTGCTACTCCCCAGCTGTCTCCTAAACACAGATCAGAAACCGCTTCTTTCCTTTCCTGTGAGAATGCCTCACTTCCAGTCCCAAGGGGCTTTCTGGTTCCCTGTGATTCTTCAGTTATTCTGTGCTCCTCCCAGCTCTTCCATGCATGGAAAGCAAAGCTGGGACACACACACACATGCACAGTGAAAGCAACCTCAAAACTGTGACAAAGCCATTAAACCAACTGATGTAAAAAACTCATTATCATCTCAGTTCTGAAGGGGAAAAACTGACCAAAGACGTTAAGCTACCTCTAATGACATCATACTTTAGACAGTGCTGTTCTACTTAATTAATGAATGTTTGCACAATGCTTTGAGATCTTTGTCTAACAAGGAAGGCTAATATGTTGCTATGTGTAAATGATAGAATTGATAATTTAGAAAATATGGAAGCTCAAAGTCAGGTTACCCTTATCATTTCAACAAAGCCAGGTTTAACTATCTTCTTCTTTTGGGTGCTGGCTTAATTAGATAAGGTACTGAATTTAATTAACTCATCAAACCTAATTTGAAAAGATCTCTCAAGTCAGTAAGAGCTTGTCTTATGCTTATTATTCTATTTGTTGCATTGAGCCTTTAATATCACCATTTTGTTATTACATTAATGGTAGTCTTAATTGTGTTCTAATTTACAACATTTACTCAGATGGTGGTACACTTTCCTTGTGTTTTAAGTGTCAGCATGTGAAAATCAATCACAATTTAATTTAAGGCAGGGAAATTGCTCTTCTACCCCTCTGTCAAGTCAGCTATAGGCTATCTCTTTTCCCATAAGTGTAATTTCTGTTTGCAAAGTGAAATTATTTCACAGGAAGTCATGTTGAGTTTCTGAAGCTCCATTTCTTGGAGAGGTGTTATGACAATGATTGTCTGGATGCTCTTTTGGGAATGTTTAACTAAATTCTGAGGTTTGAGGCTGAAGTTGGTATTACAACAATATAATTCATTTGAACACATCTGTGTATGATGCTCCAGCTTGTTGTACCAGTCTGAAACTTCTTGAAAGTTGTTAAAGAAAGAATTACTAGGAAAGAACCTAAACTGAAAAATTTGCTGTATATTTTAACCAGTTAGCAGGACCATTTTTTTTGGCCACACTTTACATTCCTAGAGATATGCCACACAGAGACAAGAGATCAACTAATTGCTTAAAATTAAAATTTCCCTAGAAATTATTTACTTGTTCTGTAAAACTTGTTCTATTGTCATGCAAACTATGCTGCTGATAGAGACATTGCTAATTAAGTCTGGAGGAGTTCCTGTACTTTCATGAAAAGCCATCAACATGCTGTGTGGAATCAAATGCTTTCTTACTCTTCCAGGCAGTAGTTTTGCAGACGTAACCTTGCTCACAATTGCTGTCTCTTCTTTTTTCATCTGCCTGTTTGCAGCACAGCTTTCCAGTGCACAATTAAACACCTTTTTTTCTGTTCTCCCTCAGAACGACTATCGGAAGTTATCTATGCAATGCAAGGACTTTGTCGTGGGGGTGCTGGACCTGTGCAGAGACACTGAAGAAGTGGAGGCAATTCTGAATGGAGATGTGAACATCCATTTGTGCCCTGAGCACCACCGGCCAAGTCTGAGCAGGATTAAACTTGCTATTAAATATGAGGTCAAAAAGGTAAGAATCAATCCACTCTCAACCTTTTTTATTACTTCTATAGATTTTCATTACTATTGGAAACTTAAAATAAGTTTCCTGTACATGTGAAATCCCTTTGGGTCCCTGGTGAATATGTCGTCACATTTAATTATGCTTCCTTGAAGTCACCTGAAAAATAAACAAAAGATAGATTTCAGACCAGGACTATTCCTAGAATTTTAGCAACTTGTGGCTTGATTTGCATTTTCTCACATCTTTTAATATGGAGAAGGTTATTTGCAAAGTGAAAAATAAATTCTTCTATAAGTATTTAAAACAATGATTCAGCCTTACAGAAGTGTGTTGTGTGAATGGAAAATGTTATTCTGGCAAATTCTAGGCCTGGGTGGTCCCAATTAATTGCTCCTACAATATGCATTGATGGAAACTGGGCTCCTGCTATGGGACTCGAAGAGCGTTCCAAATTTTCAAGCTAACATCTGCTCTCTCTTTCCCCTCGCAAGCCCACCACCTGCTTCCTTTTGCCTCTTGACTGTGCTGCTGTGCTGGCTGGAGAAAGTCCTTTCCTGTTATGAAAGCCATTAATTAAAGAGAATCTTAAAACATTTTTGAAATTAACTGCTTTCATGCAGGAGCACGTAGTACAGAGCCAAGTATTTTCTCCTAGGATGTTGTGTCTCTGCTTTGTTCCATCACCAAAACCAAGCTGGACATCTCAGTTCACTCTTAGTCAGATGTTCAACAAGCTGGGTCAAGTTTAGTTATTGAAGTTGTTGCTTTGGTAACAGGAGGCCAAACTTGCTCTGGTGCTCTTTCAGAAAATGAACTAATCTAAAAGACACAGATAGTGCCTCATCAAGGAACAGTGCCCGGTGATCCGTGGCCTGAGAATCATCAGTCACAGAATCACGGAACATTCTGAGTTGCAAGGACCTTGGTCAGAATCTCGAGCCTTTCCAATGTGTGAATTCTCCTGTGCTACTTTGCTCACTTGTCCTTCTAAATATTTCTGTCCTCCTCTTGATACCAAGGCCATGAGCTGGAGCTGCTGTGCTGCTCTGAGCACTTCCATCCTGGCTTGCCTGGTTCCAGAGGGACATTCCCCCATTTCTGACCCTGTCTATATGTACAACTTTTCACAGTGCATGAACACTGACCTAAAGCACCCGTGGGCGGTCATGTACACTTGATCTTTTCATGTATAAATATACTCCTAAGCCCAGGAAAGCTGAGCATCCTTTCTGGATCACAGCAACTTGTTGCACACTGATAATAACTGTTAACCTAATTGCAGGATATGGCCATGAGCATTCAGCAGTCTGGTGATGACTCTCAGGTCAGCACTTTTCAGCACACTCTCTTCAGCAACCGGTGTGTGTGTCTATGCGTAAGATGAGTATTTAGCTGCTAACTTGAAAACAAGGTAGTTCAATCTGTGGGAGCCAGAGACACATTCAGATAAACGGCTTTGGGCTTTGGCAGTGACATGATAATAGACTGGTGTTGGTCACACTTGCTGAACAAAGACATTGTGTTGTGGTAACATAGTAATTATTTCCTGAAGAGGCAATGCATTGTAGGTGCAAGCTTCTTATTCAGTTGAGAGATATTTAGGTTTATGTGTACAAACCCTGTGCTTTGAAATCCATTTTCATTTGAAGGAAATCCTGTAATAGAGAGAGGTGAGAGAGAGGGTGAAGTATTATGGATATTTAATAAACAGATTCTTGGACAGATTCTGTAAATTTCAAGTCACTTTTTCAAAGCTAATGGCTCATCATGACTAGACTGTGTCCAGTCCTGGGCTGCTCAGTACAAGAGAGGTGTGCAGCTCCTGTAGTGGGTCCAGCAGAGAACAAAGATAATTAGGGGACCAGAGCATCTCTCTTATGAGGAAAAGCTGAGGGAGCTGGGCCTGTTCAGACCGGAGAAGAGAGAACTGAGAGGAGATCTCATCAATGTCTGTCAGTGTCTGCAGAGAGGGTGTTGAGAGGATGGACCAGCCTCTGCTCAGTGCTCCAGGTAACAGGACAAAAGGCATCGGACAGAAACTGATGCCCAGGAAGTTCCACCTGGATATGGGAAGAATTTCTTTACTGTTCATGTGATCAAGCACTGGAACAGATTGCCCAGAGAGCGTGGAGTCTCCCTCACTGGGGATATTCAAGAACTGTCCAAACATAATCCTGTGCCGTGTGCTCTGGGATGACCGTGCTTGCACAGGAGTTCCATACAAGACAACTTTAGGGAGTTCAGAATGGTCTGAGAAAAAAAAAAAACAAAACAACCTAAAAAAGGTGTTAGAGGTTATGAGTTATTTTTTCATTAAGTTCATATGCAGACTTAATATTTGCACTCGCATGTGAAATTTTAAGAAATATTTGATAATATTTAAAAAATCTATTTCTACCATTAGCTTCTTAATTCACATTTCCATATTAACACTCGGTGCCTACAATACGCTTTCTTTGATGAAAAATTGCAGAGAACAATGAAACACATTGAAAATTATTATTTAATATCCATTCTTTTACAGCTGCTGATGCAGTCTGTATTTCATCACACTTTTATATCCAGAGTCTGGGAAAGATGTCAAGGACTCCTACCCTCAGACAGAAGAGAAATTGTATCTGCAGAGTTTCATCAGGTCTTTGCATAGTCTTTTAAAATCTTCCTTTTTCTTTTAAATTTCTTTGTTCCTTCACTGTCCTGATACAGTGCAGCCACTGCAGCCACAGTGCCTAAGGAAAATCTTGTGTTCACATCAGGGCTGAAGCCTTCACACCTCCCCTGCTCAGTACACCTGCAGCTGGTACATACAGCAGGTTTCTGTCCATGCCCTAAATGATCCGTCTCTGCATTTTCCCTTCTTTGCTTCCCATTAAAGTCCCCTGTTACCCTGTTCATTTTCAGCTTCAGAAAACCAATTCTCTGGTCAAGTGAAAGGACACAGCTTTATTGATCAGTATCTTTTTTCCTAATTTGCAAAGTTTGAGATGAATCTTGTCAAGTCATTCAAGAAAGCATCGGAAATTACAGGATTCACTTGTTGGTCTTTTTTTTCTTTTTTCTTTTCTTTTGCAAAGCATGCTACTAGCACATATGAGATGATGGTGAGAAGCTTAAGGCTCTAATTAAAGGACTTCCTATAAAAGATATTTGAAGAATTAGAAAATTCTGCTTTTACATATTTTGCACCAAAGAGAAACCCCAAATTACAGTACTTTACAAAGTTGTTTATAAAAATGCTGTATTGCTGTTATTCTCACCAATGTTTGAAAGAAGTAAATAATCACTCTGCATCCCAGGATTTTTGGAAAAAAGTCATTCAAATGTCCTCTGCTCAAGTTTTCCAGAGGCATTTTTCTGTTTAGATCAGCTGTCTTCATGATTCCCTGAAAATTATTAAAATGGGAACAGTTTGTCAAGAGCAAAACAAATAATTTTCAAACACTTAAGCATTTACTGAGTCCTGCATTCTTTCCAAGAACTAGACTTTTAGCCCACGTTATGGGATGGTTGCGAATTTACCATTGTCTCCCCTGGTTTATTTAGTGATGCTTTGCACTTGCACACTTCAGCCAGTAAGAGATTTCTTGCTCTTCCAGCCATGCAAGGTCTGGGGCACAAGGAGGAGGAGGGTTGGGTGCAGGAAGAGCAGCCAAGCACTCCGATGATGCTGCAGCCAGGCTGTTCAGGTGTTAACCTGGACACTGGAGAAGAGGCTGGGAAGTCTCATGGTGAGAGCAAACTGTGGTGGAGTCCAGCAGCTGCTCATAGAAGTGGCAAAATAAAAAGCAGCATTAAAGTGGAACAGGTGGTTTTGGTGGATTATAACCAGAGGTGGCTTGAATTGCTAAGTGGAAGTTCTGATCCCAAGGACTATGAGCTCTGTGGGCCACGGATACCCTCAGCTGCTCCTCATGCAGGTTTACAACATCTGAAACCTTACTGTGCTCTTGACTGAAATTTTTATAGTAATGTTTTTTTTCTTTTCTTGAAACATTCAAACAAATTTGTTTTCACCCAGGTACTTGAAATGTAAGAGTAGCACACATTTTTTCTGTGTGTGAACTCATTTCTAATGAAGCCAGAATATGATTTCTACTTTTGAGAAGCAGAGGTAGAGGTTGGAACTACCTTTGGACAACCAGTGATGAGAAAATTAAAGTTTTGATGTCTCGTAACAAAACCATTTTGCTGCTGTATATCAGCTGCACAGATGCCTTCATATTTTATATTCTCATTTTAGTCTGTACCAATATGATCCTTTCTTGTCTCTCTTTAATGTTGGCAGGGGACTTGTGTCGATCTTTACCTTTAGGTGTAAAGCTGTTGCTTCTCTGTAGGTGTAAAGCTGTTGCTCCTCTGTAGGAGGTGATATTCATTTTCCTTCTTTCCCAATAGCAGAACTATCATTGCTCTATTCTTTTAATTGCAAATGTTGAGTGCCCACCTCTGTCTTCTCAGCAGCTCTGTTCATAACCGCCACAAAGCCAGAGCACCTTTCTCTTTCATGAGTTTTAATTTAATTAACAGTAAGACACACAAATTGGGTTGGAAAAAAAAAAGAATTAAACAGAACACCAGATGGCTGTGTAAATCCTATTTAAGAGAGAGCTAGAACAGGAACTTTTTTCATAACTATATTATTAATAATTAACATATGGAGGATGCTCTGAACAGAATACTCATGGCTGCATTAGATTATAACTTTTCACTGCGTTGGTCACGCGACTCCAATACTCGAGGGCATAAGAAGTCCCAGCTCTCATTAACTGCTGCAACAGCCTGAGTGGGAGCTGGAGAAGGTTAGTCCCTGAATGGGCAAAAGAACCAGCCCTGCCTGTGCTGAAGAGAGAGTTTTGACCCCAAAATGTGCAGTAACAGACATTGCCCCAGCCACAGGCTGGGGCACAGCTCCTGTAGAGCATCCTTAGGAAGGTTACCTGGGAAAGCTTGGATTTTGCATGGGAAGCACAGGAAAAAAAGGTGGAGAACAGAGGGCAGGAGAAACCCAGAACTGACAAGAAGTTCTGACACTTCTCCCCTTGGGGAGCAAGGAGTGTACCTATGCCACGTGCCACGGTGGGAGACATCTGAGTGCTCTCAATTTGCAGTTACCCTGCAGAATCCTGCGGGGAGTGCCCTGGGGAGGGGCTGCTGCAGGGGAAAGGGGAGAGGGCACAGCGGGGTGCACACCAGCCTTAACACCAGTGAAAAACCACATTTTGCTAACACAAATGAAATGATTCAGATCCACAACTTTAGTTTAGGAATTTCTCATAGGATGACCATTGATCTTTCAGTGCCCCGGTGGCTGTAACACGCACAGATATGGCTTGGAACAGGACAGGGCTGTTTTACCACCTAATGAGAAGCCTCAAGGAGGAGAACTCCTCAATCAAAAGGGCTTTCAGGAAGCTGTATTTTTGTTTCTGAAATCCCTCGATAATTTTTTTTTCCACTCTTTAGTTTCAGGAATATTTAACTGAGGTCTTGTGAAGTCATTGATGTCTTGGACAGTGGTGGTGGGAAGAAAAGTATCTCTTGTTTCCATCAGGGGAGAGCCAGTGAATACTGTAAAATGTCATTTAATATCTAAGAGAACAGTGGAAACATTGTGGTCATTCTGGACTCTAAAGATTATCCATGTAATTTTTCTTTTTACACTTTTAATTGCATGTTGCAGATGTTTTGACAGAGATTGGAAAGGGAAGGAGTTACTTCCCTTCCCCACAGAATGCATTTCTATATCTGAGTATTTCATTAGCAAGGTTCCTTCCTCCCACTAAAATCTGTGACTCTGATTATTTCCTTTTTCCCAGATGTTTTAATTTCTTTTCTTTTCCTTGACGAATCTCATTTTGTTATTTCCTGCCCATACATCCATCCTCTTAAGATTTCAATGAATCATTTCTCCATCCTGAATATTGTTTGCAGTATTCCCAATTTACTGTAATATGGAGACTTAATTATTTTCATTTGCAGAGTGTCAGGGTCTTAAATGTCCATCAAGATACAGACAAGTGAGCAGAGGAACACATCAAAATATTTGCATGGATGTACCTCACATATGAAAGGACTTAAAATTACCTTTATTCGTAATAAAATTCCCACAGGAAAGACCAATTAATGTGGTTTGCTACAAACCTGACCTTAGGTGACTTCAATTTTGACTTTGCGTATTTCCCCACAGGCAATAGACCTGTAAAGGTGCATTTGGGATGAAAAGGGAGATATGGATGAGTAGAACCCTTAAAATAAATATAAATAAATCAGTATTTCAAGTTATTGAGGGCCTTTCCCCAAGTGATATTTAAATGTGGATCTGCATGGATGCTGTCCCAGGGTGAGGCTGCCCTGCGTGAGCTTCTTGTCACACACCTGCAGTTGTCTGCACTTGAGCATGTTTTTGGGACTCTATACCTGCTGGAGAGAGGAGTCTCATCCTATGGGTGAGTCTGTCTCCCCACCAGCCCTGCTGGGAATAAATCCATCTACAATAGAGGTATCTGAGCTCAAGCACCAGCCCAGTTTCTTCACCATGTGGCCAAGGGAAAATAGTTCCTGGCTCTCCTGGGGGGAGGAAGAGGCTATGGTGTTTTAAATCTCTTCTTCTGTGCCCTCTGTGGCTGTTTTTGAGATACCAAAGGGACATTGTTGTTTGGTAGTTTTTTACTGTGGCATGTTTTCAGATGAATAATTCAATAATAAGGATTTTCAAGTGGTTTTGATTTTGCACAGACATGAAAATCCTGGAATGTTAAAGGCTGGGACTTGCAATTCAGTTTCTTGTTTTCAGATAAATAATTCAATGGTAAGATTTATTCATATACGTAAGAAGAAGAGAAATCAGACAGTAACAATAAATCTCTTCAGCAAACACGCAGCCCACTAGAACAAGAAACTGAAGTTTTCCAAAGAGCCAACCACCTTATTCCCTACCCTAGAGAAGAATGCTGAGCCCAAAAAAGCCCTATCTTTGTCTCAGGAAAGTCAAATTACAAAGAAACTGAAGGCAAAACAAGGTTTAAACTGAACCAAAGAATTTGTGTAAACTCTGCATTTTCTAGTTACACACCTCAAATATATCAGGCTTACCTTTTCATTTCGTATGGTATAAAACTAACAGGAGAACAACAAAAGTCCCTTCCACTATTATTATTAATTCTGCTTTTTCAGTCAGCACTGAAAAGCATTAGTGTCAATGGGCAAATTGCATTTGCAATGGTCTTGGCAGTTTTATTTACCCCATTATTTTTGTTTTCTATTAGACTAATTTGTTTTTATTGGGTTTTAAGTTGTGCCTGGTAAAAGCCTGTTTCCACCAACGTTGCTCGTCCTGCCAGGATAGTGCCAAGGCCTTTACAGAGCTGAGCCACACGAGGGCTTTGGGACAATCACAGGAGCACTGGGATGATCTTCACTGCCCTGGTTCTGTCCCTTGTCACCTTTGCTAAGTGAGATCCCAGTCCTGTTAATGGACTCTCTGATTTAGCAGGGAGCAGATCTGCCCCAAACACTCTTGTTTTTATAGAGCAGAATCAGTCACAGGAAGGAGATGTGCTTGTAAACTGGAGCTATGTGAAGGTTTTAACTGTTCAAAATTATAATTTTGTACTGGATAACTCAGGTCAACCAGCAAGTGGATCCAGATATTGGATTTCAATAAAACTGGGGAATGTGTGAGTATCCTGGGATTTGATGTGAGTATTTGCCCTCTGCCAAATGGCTCTAATAAGAAAGATATTTTGGTTCAGAAGAAAACAATGTGAAAGGTTTTGTGAAAGGTGCAATTTATTACTAAAACTGTATTAAATACTTGTGGACTTATGCCTTAAAAGTAACTCAGAGACTGAAGTTGCACAACTAGTTGGGGCTTTTTTTCCTGATAATTCTGGCTCATCTGGGCCCTGCTTACAAACATAAACCTTTTCCCTTTGCTGCAGGTTTAAAACCACTGAAGTTAGACTCCAGATAGCAGATCTGACTATTCACCAAGCCTGTCACAAAACTCATCTGCAGGATGAGCAAGAACCTCATGAATATTTGTGCGCTGCCATTAGACAGTCAAATGAACCCCAGGGACAGAGGGAAAGCTGCAGCAATCCTCAGGGCAGGGACATTTCCTTGTTCTCTGGGTGTCTGCAGCAATATCTCAGAGGACCTTTGGTCACGTAGTGTTTCCTTTTGTGCCGTGGTCAGATCCCATTGAAACAAGTCTCCATCAGTTGAATTTTCTTTCATCCATTGCTTTTGCATCTGGACAAAGGAATTTGGACCTGCTTTTACTCTCTCTTCTAAAGTTAGTCTGGTGCAAAGTGTTTTTAAAACTGGGCCTGTGGCCATGGGTAGAATTTAACTATAATCAGAGCAAGTCTCTTTTGTGAAAAGGTCCTGGAGTCACAGCATGGGTCTTTAGAATGCAACTTTACTTGTTATTTGTAATTCATTAACAGTAGGGCATGTACTTTTCTATTTCTTTCTTAAACTTTTGCAGTTTTATTTGCCTCTCTTGCAGCCACAGCAGCAAAGAGGGAATCAAATTCCAGCCATATTAACCCTCTGACAACTTCAACTATCAGAATTTAACAGCACAAGCATTTGCTAAAGGCAAATTTTTTCACACTCCAGAGCATGAAATAAATCCATAATATCATATAGAATATCCCACCTGCTTCTGCTAAGGTCTCAGCATAGTTTCTACAAAACAAAGGGCTCTTTGTTCACTTGGAGGTTCACAGAGCAGAGTACAACGTGGAGATAAGAAAAGGCTTCTGCTTGAGCTGGTCTTTCCCTGCACTGTGTGTTTTCCAGCAAACTTCAGTAATTCCCGCTGAGCTCTGTCGTCTTCTGCTCTGCATCAGGTGAAACGACTCTGCAATGGGTCTTTTACTAAATAAAAAAAATGTTTTGACACATTTTCCACCTTTTTTCCCGCCCCCAAAAATGTATGTTTCAGTCCAAGAAAAGTATTTTATTCAGTATAAATGCAGACAATTTATTTAGGCTTCAAGTCTTAAAAATGCTTAAAATATCAAAAGAATCTTCAGAAGGGCAAAGTGTTATAAAAGCAAAGAAATTATGTTTTGTTTTAATACATTAATTGATTTTTTTTCCCTGTCGTTAGCATGTGGGCATATGTATACCCCTTAATTCATCTGATCCTCTTTGGTGAAATGGCAGTGTATGTTTCACCCTTCAGGGGAAGAGCAGTAATATCCTGCTTTGACCTTTCCCTGAGTTTTTTCCACCCCTGCCAATGTTTGCTGATACTCCCACAGCCTTCAGCCTGCTGAAAAAGGATGATTTCATTTCTCCTTTGGTGAAGGCTTCGCTGGGAGAAGCACGGCACTGCCTATGCAGCAAGCCCAGCTTTCCCTGCCTCCCTCCCTCTGGTTTTGCTCAAGCACAGCAAAGCTGCCAAGGAAACCCCACTCACCTTCCAGACCAGCACTGGCTTTGGTCCTGCTGGGAGCACAAGCACGGCAAGCTCAGCTCAGGCTGTGTTTGTCTGTGAGGTGTCAGGAAATCTTCACGATAATTCTGATGTACTTTTAACTTCCCAGAGCACACAATGTGTGGGGTTCAGATCCCTCCTGGTTTTTCCAATGTGTGGATCCCTGAAGGAGCACTACTCCTCTGTTCCTGGCAACACAGAATCACAGAATGATTTGGGTTGGAACGGACCTTAAAGATCAGCCAGGACTAACCCTCCTGCCACAGGCAGGGACGCTGGCAAAATGGGAAAAGCCATGTATGCAACCCATTTGCTGCCCCCTTCTTTTTCACTTGTAATTCAGAGGCACGAGGTGACAATTGAAACCCTTTGGGTGACTCATTTGAGTCAGCATTTTCCCTCAGATCTCTGGCATTTGAAGCATTACACACCCAGCCCAGGGTTCCTGTGAGCAGGTGCTGCAGCCTAAAATATGTTAATAAATGTAGGTTTGCAGAAGCAAAGAGCTACATCAAAAGATAAATGCTTAATAACGAACCCAGAAAGGTTGTTCCAAGGACATGAATGCAGCTACGTGATGGAAAGAGAAATTGCTCATCCCTGCCCCTGCCAGTGTCTCTTGACATCCCTAGTGTTCTCCTGAAAGTCTATTTATGCAGCTCCTTTTTAGCTCACACTCAGTGATTGAACACACTGAGGTTTGCCATAAGGCTGACAGGGAAGGGACGAGCTGAGAGGACACGACAGGAGCACCTCGGGACTTCACAGTCACAGGTTCATGTTGTCAGTTCTGATATGCAGGCTTTTAAACTGCTTTCACTGCTTCACTGATGAGTTCTTCCTTCCTACCACAGCCCCTGGCTATTCAGTGCAGGGTACATTAGAAAAGTGAGATGATCCTGTCTGGGTGGTTAATTCTTTTGCCTCAGTGGTAGATTTCTGTACTTTTAAGGGAAATAGAATTATTTCAGTAATAAAAGAGATACTGGTTTCTTTCTGCACGATTAATTCCAATCATCTGAGGCTAACCTCTGTCTTTTAGCTGTCTTGCCATAAGTTTCCTTATTTCTGCTGACACCGTTTTTCTGCCCAAGATAGAGATTCTTTCCTCTCCTCTCCTCTCCTCTCCATAGTAGAAAATAAAAAATAAAACTGTCTCTATTACAGTGTTTTCTATCAGAAGTAACTTTCTATATGATTATAGAAATATAAAGGTACTTTATCATCTGTGGAGTGAAACTCCTGCTTTTTTGAACAACTATGCTGAGGAAAAACTCTCATTCTGTCATAAGGGCTGGAAAGTGTTTCCCCACAATGCATATACGTGCTAAGCTATCAGAAAGAGCTGTCACACATCGAATTAGACAGAAATGTGGAAAAGTTATCAGTGTGGTATCCACAGTGGTCTCTGAAACACCCTCTTTATTCCTATATGTAACACTGTTTCTTTGGGTCCTTTCCATTCCCACTGAAGTCTTTGAGAAACTTTTTTCCACATTCCAGACAAATACTGATCTCTCTCATTAAATCCCCTGTAGCATAGGACAGGGGCTTTTGGAGCTGTCAATACTTTCCTGAGTCTTTCACTGCCTCTCAAAAATGCTGCTTTGGCAGCTTCATTATTTGAGCTGATTGATGTGTGATTTTATTATATTTTTTTAGCCTTTTTTCATTTAAAAAGCTGTGTGACTGGAGGGAACTACAATTTCCTTCCTATATCAAAAGGCGCACACACGGTACCAGGAAAAAGCACTGCCATCTACTGGGATCCCAGGGCCATAGGACCAGAAAAAGCTCCCACCGTGGTTTCTGAATGCAGAAGCACTGGAAAATATTTTGCTTGAGCTCACAGGTCCTGATGCATTACCTTACTGCCTCTGCCCAGGAGATACAGCACTCAATGCTTTTAAGTGGCTGGTTCTGGAGCCAGGCAATCCCCTCCACTGCCAGTGCTTCCATTTCAATCAGAGATATCCTGCCCTTCTGCACAGCCCTGGTCACACTGCTCTTTCTTGTCTGCAGCACAGGAGCATCCACAGTTTATCCCTAAAAGCCTCCTCGCCTCATTTTCCGGCACTGAAGAAAGGAAAATAGCGTTTAATGGGAACATTGAAAAAGCACTGCAGCATTCAGTCCTCTGAAATTCAATATCACACATCACCATTTGTCATTATGCTTTGAAGCATTCTGCCTTGAAGCTTTTGTCTCAAGCTCTGTTCTTCTCCGTGCCTAAGTCACTAAGCAAAGCATTAGTGTAATCTTTAACTTGGTGTCAGTGCCCATTCCCAGGGGAGAGAGAAAGTTAAATGGCTCTGTAAGATCTCTGAGGAGATCTAAGATGAGTTTCTGAAATGTTGATAGAGAGATGGCTGGCAGTGCCCAAGGGTCACTGTGTGTTTCATTAATGTCTGATAGAGAAAGCAACGAAAACTGTACTGCTTGCTGTAAGCAAACAACAGATCAAAACTCATTCATGCTCTGATCTTTCTGATCCTTAACTTATTTTTCCCTCATTTTTGTAATAATCAGAGTAAGATGAACACCATCAAGGCTCTATGCCACTCTCCCTGTCTTTATTGCCTTGTACAAAATAAACTGTTCCACTGAACTGGGTTTTATGGCAATTCCTTCTCAATTTTCCTATATTTGTATTTTCATTGTAGCTGTTCCCAGACAAAGTGAAAAAAATGGACAGATTAAAATGTCTGATGAAGTCTCTGAAATGCCAACCAGAAGTCTTTGACTGTCTCATTGCCAAGGACAACTGAATTTCTTTGTTTGAATCAATTCTCATAGTGCAGTGAACAATTGCAAGAGGAGGAGGAAGTCTGGATGTTGCTTGGGCCCTTCATCCCAGAAGTCTGCACACTCACCAGTGTAATTTCCCTTTCCATGAGCCACTACAATTGTTGTTGAATTCATGATATCTGAAAATAAAATTTGCAAAAGGTATCAATTCTCTACTGAGCTTCCTTCCACTTAATTTTTCTGTCGATTTGCCAGAAAGATAACAAGCCCAAGAAGCATTAGCACAAACATAAACACTGGGCACTAGGAAATGCCTCCATGTAATACTGCTGTCATCACCTCAAACTTTAAATGCTCAAAAGGACTAGGACTCATGAGTTATAATTATCTTTTTTGAAAGCTTTCTTTTTTTTGAAAGCAGCTTAAAAGAAAGCATATTAAAATGCTAATATTTCCAGGAAGAAATTCTAAAGACAAAGGAGGTTAAAAGTACCTATCAATTTACTTTGTTCTGATTGATTTATTCAGTGGAAGGGGTAAAGTCTCATTTTCTTTTTTTTTTTTTCTTTTTGAGAAATGCAGACTGCAAAGCCTAATTCATCTCAAAAGCACATTTGAAACATCTGCTAATGTGCTATTAATGAAGGAAAAGTGCTATTCCACAGCAATCCTAATTACTGTGCAACTGTATTTCCTTGTGAACAGTAACAGTTTTGTTATGCAAACATCTCAAAAAGAGTCCATTAAGTTCCCGATTCGATCATGGTTCACAGATAGTGAAGATGAAAGCACAGTTAGAATTTTCTCTGCTTTTCAGTCCCAAGAAAACTACAGACAACAGCTGAAATCTTTCAGCTTAAAGGGCTGATCCAGGGCAAAGGGCGGCTGCCAGACCTGGTCCCTGTCCACACTGCCAGGCAGGGCAGCAGTGGCCGCCAAGAACCAGCAGCCTCTGCTTTCCTCCTCTCTGTTTTTCTTGACCCCCTTCATCCTCCCCTTCATCTCCAGAAAGTTCTGCTGGTTGAAACAGTAGAGCATTTTACATTGCCCTCCTAGGAACATTCAGTCAGCCACTGAACTGATAAATGAAAACCTCAGTTCTGCTAATGCAATTAACTGCATCAGCAACATATTTATTTTTCATATTTTCTTTCTGTTACTTTGCCTTTTAATTATCCTTCTTTGTGATTAAAGATAGCCACATTCTAAATTCAATCACCTCAAAGAAAAATATGAAAAAAAGAGGTTTAATCTTTTATTATAATACTTTCAGGTGGGATCTGGTGGTGCTGTAATTTTGCCGTTAAGAAATTGCCCTTTTCACTTCTCTTCTGCTCACCTTTTCTTTTATCTCTTTTTTTTACCTCTGAAGAGTAAACTGGAGAAGACTCTCAGTTACAGGGTACAAAACAGGTACTTTCTGTACCAGAGCACCACAGCTTTTCCTTCTGCTTTTGAATTTGTCTTTTTGTCCCATCAGTAAAGAATGAGCTGTCATATTTTGAAAGGTACTCTGAGATAAAGCACTTAAAGTAGCAAAATACCAGCCAGATCTCATAATTTGCAGGAGAGCCCTGCAGAATGGCTCCCTTTTGGCCTTTACACAGTGAATAGAACACTATAATATTAGTGCTGTGTTAAGTTGCTGCGTCAAGGGCCTCTGACTTTAGCAAGGTCATCCTGGTGTTTTTCAGCTTGACTTCCAAGTACCTCTGTGTCTTTCCTGGATCCCAGGGTAGACTGTCTAACCTCAAGAGATAACTTGCTCAGAGGCATTTTGTCAGTGCTGACCACATGGATTTTGGGGTTTGGCTCAGACATTCCGCTTTTTAATCATATAAAAATAGCTTTACTCTAGAGAAGACAAGGAGCAGAAGGGATGCATATTCTGCCAGTACCTGGGGGTCCTGTGTGCCTGGTTTGCAGTTTTCTATTTGTTGGACAACAAAGACATGACCTGTCATGTTCCATGGGCAAGTTCAGAAGGTTATTCCCTGAAATCTCGTCCTCCTTAGACAATGATACTGATGTCTCTATTTCTGCTTTTCTCACAGTTTGTTGCTCACCCCAACTGCCAGCAGCAATTGCTCACCATGTGGTATGAAAACCTCTCAGGCTTAAGGCAGCAATCCATAGCTGTGAAGTTCTTGGCTGTCTTTGGAGTCTCCATCGGCCTGCCCTTCCTTGCCATAGCCTACTGGATCGCTCCCTGCAGCAAGGTACAAACTCCTGACAGTGTGTGGGGTCTACAGGCATTTCTACCCAGGGCCTGGAATGACCCCGTGTTTTTCCATAATGCTGTTGGGAAGTGAGTAATGGCATCCTCTAAGATTGCCCTGGGGGAGAGCAAGCTTGAGGTGTTGCTTGACAGGCACAAATGGAACAAACTGGCATGGTTTGATATTCATCTTTACAGGGAAAAAAGTGGGGTGGTGGGGAAAGAGGGTGAGGAGTGGGTGACAAGAAAACAGAAGGAACAAGAAATTTATAAGAGATAACAACATAGGAGTGGAGTGAAGCAAGAACAAAAGAGCCACCAAAACTGGAAATAACTAAAGGCAAGATTCTTGTTTTAGTTTACTCTCATGCTTAAACTCTTTCTCCTTTTATGCACTTTTTATTGTCGGTTCCTCCCTTCTTTAGGGCTCCTTTGTAACCTCTGCTCCTTCTTTCTGAGCTTGTGGTTTTAATTAGTGGAGCATTATTGTGGTTTTAGTTAATGGAGCATTATTATGACACATGGGCCTGGTACTCTGGAAAGCCCCAGGAAACTTCTTAGTGTTGCAGCAAAGACTAGACTTAGTCATAAAATCTTTATGGTTTTGAGGGAAAAGAGGATAAAACCTGGAATACTGCTGTATACCTAAATATAGATTAGATGGAGGAGGAGAATTTGTTGAGACCTAGAGGGCAAAGGACCAGAGCCAATCATCAGCTTGGATAAAATCTCGAGTTGTTTGTGGTATGAAATTGTAGAGGGTTCATCCTGAAACAGTCTGCTCAAACAAGTGGAGATAAATAGGTGTGTGGCTGAGTGATAAACAGCATTGTCACTGCTCTTGCCACAGAAAAAGGGGTGGCATGGGAAAAGATCATTTCACATTCAGCAATAGCCAGCAACATCATCCCTTCCAAAGTAAATGTCTTCTGCCGGAGGCTTATCACAGGTACTTAAATTTCATCAAAACCACCCCTGGTGATTTTGTACTGTATTCAGTCTTGAAAGTATCTTCTCCCATTTCCTCTAAAAACCAGTGAGGAATCCCTTCTAAATTTATCAACCCCAAGTAGTTATAGATCCATCAATTAGTATTGAGGAGAGATTATAATTTGAAACACATATTAATACAACCAGAAAAACAGTCCTTCAGTATGTCTGAGATAATAAAACACACTGAAGCCTTGGTCTCCTCCAAAACAACTCCAAGAGGAGTACTTTGTGTTAGAGTATATGAGGATGTACCTTCTTCTCCTCGAGGTCTGTATCAACACAGAGCCCCTCATCTTCCATGGGTACCAGACAGGACTCCAGAGAGGCTCACAGAGAAATGCATGTGAAAGCCAGGCTGTGCTGCAGGTGGTTTTGGCTGGATCATAGAGGGAATTACTGTGTGGAATTACCACCTTGATTCCCTCATGTCAGACCCCAGTCTAGCAGGGATTTATGAAGCTGTTTAATTTCCTTCACCTCTGTTGAACGTGTTGGGAGTTGGCACACCATCCAACAGCAACGTTTGTGGTGCAGTCTCAGAATTACAGAGGCCACATTTGAATATAGCAATAGGTAGGAAGAACAATTAGACTGGAAATAAATGGACAATTTAAAAGAAAAGCATAAAAACTAAGGGGAAAGAAACTGAGGCAAGACCCCCCTAAAACTAAAACAGTTTTACAGCAGAAGGAAGAAATTATTGAGAAAGTTACTTGGTTTTAATTTCTTGAAGTCAGTGTATTAAAATTTTAAAAGGTGGGGGGTAGGATGCTTAACTTTTCATCAGCTTTGATTTCATTGCACTAAACCTTTCATGCATTCTCATTTTTCAATGTTCTATTCTTTTCACCCCACTTTAGACTGTGAAAAACCACATGTAACCCTCTTCACAAAGTCCAATTGAAATTTTTTTCAGGCAGGTATTGTCTTTTAATGCACGGATTTGCCTTGATCAGAACAATGTAGTCTTGATTTTTGATTGAGGCCTGTGATAGAAATAACTGAGTAACAAATGCATTTTTCCCCCATGAATTTGTACCTCACCCAAAATCATCACTATTAATTTCAAGGGCTGCAGGTTGATCCAAGAGCCTTGTGTCCTCTCACAGTGTTATTGCAGAAAATTCTACATAGGCAGTGTTTCCACTCTGAGCAGTCCAGTTTTGTCCTGGTCAACTTTATAAATGTTTTAGTTGGTTTTTACTGATGGAAGCAATATTGATATTACACAACTGGGCAATGAAATATTTTTTTACACAGCAACAACCAGTTAAGATATTTAACTTAAACCAGGCCTGTCTTAAGAGACACACAGGTGCCCAGGCGTGAGTCAGGGACTCATTTCTTGACCAAGGCAGTGAGAAAAATGGAGGAAATCTCTAATGTGCAATACTGCAATAGGAGCTGTCCAATCAACACTACTGTGTGTCACATTCTTATGATGATCAAATTCTGCAGTTTCACATAGGATAATAGAGGAATTCATATTCAAAATTCCTTCACTGATGTATCTTAGCTAGGAACATACTTTGAAGCCCATCCTCCCCAAGAGAAAATTTTCTTTAATAAAGCTCTGTGGGGTTAGAATGTACCATACCAAATACCAAATACTACCCACAAAAATTTGGTACGTAGTATTGACTGCAGTTTGCACCTCAACCTCATGTATTCTTTTTCATTCAGTTGCACAGAGCTGCCTTTATTAAAACCAGTTTTAGTGTCAGTCAGTCATTCTTTCACTTCTGGATGCACAGACTGTTGACATGACTCATGAAGTTTAAGCCCATCCTATCCTGAAATATCCATGCTCACTCGTCCATCTCCTGGAGGCCGTGACTGCAATAAACTGTTGCTTTTTATGTTGGTCTCCGAAATCTTTTTCATTGATGATGAGAAGAGAAGAGAGATTGGATAGAAAAATTGCACAGTCTGTTGCCCAAAAATGTAATGACAAGAGCAAGAGGGACTGTTTGGATTGTCTGCAGAGCTTCAAGGTGTGTTCTCTTTCTTCTTGAGCTGGTTGAAGTGCATATCCAAACATTGCAACACTGAGAGATCATTCATACACAGCCCTCATTGGTTGTTCTCTCATTTTCCTGTAGCCATGCTGGGGATTGTGGACTGCAGCTCCCAGTGCAACAGACTCTGCATTGTTTAAGCCCTGGAACTTTAATGGTTCACTCTGCCTAAGCTGTGTCTGTACCTTCTTACCCCTAAAATACATTAAATCACTACAATAGTATCCTTCATGCTTCTGCTGTGAGCATAGTACAGAGCACAGCAATGGATTTTTTCTTTATGATGTTTCTATCCTTTTGTTCCTGTCTCTTTGAGCATTTGCAAAATTTTGTAACGGTATCACATTATATATTTTTGTTTTGAGACATCTGTGTGCTTCATTATTGCCCCATCATGGAGACAGCATACTGAAGTCATGCACTGATCTATTCTCTTAAGAATGAACCTCTGTATTCATCCACTGTTAGTGTTTCTATCTTGGCAGTAACAGCCAGACAGTACCCTGCAATCCTGGTTTGATGAAAGCAGTCTTTTTATTTTCTAAAAAATCAAGAAATTGATACACTCATGCAGTTACCCATCTTGAGTTTAACTGTATCATGTTGTTTGAAAAATCTTTTTGTCATAAAGTGTTAGACTGGCTGGAGGAATTGATACTTCACTAATTTTTTACAGAATATTTTAGTCAACACCTTCTGTAGCTCTTAGCTAAAAATCAGATTTCTGAGAAGATACAAAAAAGCATCAGCTCAAGAAAATAATTGTAAGCTTTCTGCAGTAATAAATGGGACAAAAGGCTGATGTAACACTAACTAAACACAAATTTCTGTTTAATTGTGAGAGAAGTAAGTGAAATTACCCATAGAATTCATTTCGTTCTGTAACGCATGGGATTAGTTCTCTGATAACTGAGTCTATGTTACTTTAATCTAAGGTCTTTCTTTTTTCACATTTCTATAGACAGCAGAAAAAGTTTCATTATCTGCAGAGGATTCATGATTCAATAGGTAGATTAAATTTTTCTCTTTTAGTGAATTCAGGGTAGAAATGAGTCTCATACAGATTGCAAATGCACTTTCTTAAAAATTTCTTGTTAAGGATCCATGGCTGTTCTTCCACTTTACTCCTGCAATCTGAACTTTTGCAGGTCACAGGAGGAAAACATCTGAGATTATTACTGTGTGGGACATTTTTCAGACCTATCCCACCATCCCATCAGTACTGCAATTATAAATTCTACTACAAAGCATAAATAAAAAGCATAACACCAACCATAAAAAACTGTTGAGAACTAGCACTACACCAAGGATGATAGCACTGGGGGCGAGCCAGAACTGCAAGTGTTGAAACTGGTTTTAACACACTTCATCCACTCCTACATCTGCCACATTATTCCTAGACAAGATTAAAGAAACTTGGCTTTCAAGTCAATGCAATATCTACCCAATTAAACATGTCCTTATTGACCTCAGGGAATGCTAGTAAGGACCTGGGGAAAGAGCAGACATTTTCATTTTCTTTAATGGAAAGTCTCTCCAGTATTTAGAAACATGCAAATTTTCCAATAGGATTTCCTATTCTGTCAACTTTATAAAAGATTTAATTGACATTTTAAAAACTCTGATAAGAAAAAGAAATAAAACCCAGAATCCTAGGACTTCCTTTGAACTTCTGCTAGACCTAGAGATCTCCACTTTTGAAATACTTCCTGTTCTGCCATGAGCAGAGACCAGGGCTCCTTGGAATTAATCTGCTACTGGGGACAAATAAGAAAACAAGGAATTTCCTTTTAATGTCCTTTTTGCTATGAAGTTTTATGACCAAATCAGTAGATATTAAGAAAAAATGGATGATACCTTGGCATCAAGGGGAATGAATCAATGAGTAATATACCAAAAAAAAAAAAAAAAAGTCCCATTTGCTTTGAGGGGAGTCTGGAAATGCCCCATCCAGGCCAGCTCTTCCATTGCTCCCTGTTGTGTCCAACACCACAGGCTTCAGCCCTAGTGCTCCTGAAAATGCTTCCACTCTTTCTATCTTTCTGGAGTAATGTTTTCTTGGTTCACAGAAAATGTAAAAGAGCAATATTTAAATTCATTAACAAAGAAAGCTTTTCAAGAAGAGCAGAACAAATATTATCTGTAGTGAAGAGACCTGCTGCTCTGGTTCTTGGCTTAATGTCTTGAAATAAATCCTTGTGTTCTGGGAGTGATTCTCCAGCTTTTGTACTAATTATGAGAGAAGACTATCATAGCAAAGCATATGAAAAGCATTACTAAAGAATATTTAAACAGAAGGCTCTTTCTTACACATTGATAAGGAACCAAGAATTCACCATTTGTAAAAGATTCTAACATATAACAATGATTTAAGGACGAGAATTGTGTCCATCATTAGGATTTATATTGACACAAGAGTGCATTCATATAACACATACACAAACAAACATGTCTTTCATATAAATGTCCTGTGTCTTCATTTTCCACTCACCATATGGCCAGGACAATTAGATATTACATGCGGGTTTAAAGGGGCATTGTAAGACATCGGCATGCATAGAAAATCACCCGATGCATAGCGTCTAGTAACAGCAAACAACAACTCAAACAAATCTAAACTCTATTTAGCTAATGATCCAGAATCAATTACTGAATCCTTTTCACCGTGGGCAAAACGTTTCAAATTTTTATAGTGAAAAAACTTCTAGGAGGTGGGTAAACAAAAACCTTATGATTGTGCATGTTCCATTGCAGCTGGGACGTACCCTTCGAAGTCCTTTCATGAAGTTTGTGGCTCATGCAGTTTCTTTCACAATCTTCCTTGGACTGCTAGTAGTGAACGCTTCAGATCGGTTTGAAGGAGTCAAAAATCTCCCCAACGAGACCATCACGGATCATCCAAAACAAATATTCAGAGTCAAAACAACTCAGTTCTCATGGACAGAATTGCTGATCATGAAGTGGGTATTGGGTAAGTAAAACCAAAATGTCTACAAGTCCTCCGTGGAAACTACACCTCATTAGGAATAGCATGATAGACAGTGACAAGACAAAGGAAAAATGTTTTAAAAACCCAACCAACCAACTAACCAAAAAAAACCAAACCCAAGCTAAACAAACAAAAACCCAAACCAAGAAAACTCCCCAAAACTGAAACAACTCACTATGAGTCAAGAGGTTGATGTCAAGACTTTTGATTAAAAGAGGAGCAAAGAAGACTTTGATCTTGGTCACCACTTTTGAAAACATTGAATGATGCTTAGCAAATTCTTACTTACCTGATTTTTCACTTTCCATGGTAAATGCTATAGATGTTGCCTATTTACTTCTGCTGGTTTAATCATTGCATCTTAAAGAGGGTAATATTGTAATAGAAACTTGTGCCTTCACTGTAGGACAAAATGAGCAGAAAGAAGTGTGGTGAGTCTACCTGATTTATTACCCTGCCATGGGATCCTACTATAATTCACTGAACCTCAGTTTCTTTGTCTGCAAAATGAGTATAATGGCATTTGCTTTTTTTGTAGTGCACTCCAAGATCTAGTGATGAAACCTGCTAGGCAAGTAAGCACTGGATTTTATGAAATTTGTAGTATGAAATTTTTACTGGTGAGAGGACAGTGCAGTGCTCGAATCTTTTAAAAGAAATTAAGTTATTCAACAATTACAAAGTAAGGATTCATGTGGGTGAACCCTTTGAGTGCAGAAGTGTGCCACATGCACAAGTTAAATTTCTAAGGAGTTTTAGGCAAATTCAGATGTCTCACTTTTCCTACAGGCAACATTTACTCCTGGCAGGTCACTTAGCTTGAGCCACTAATCTAAACAGGCTCGGGAGGATTTATTGGGAAATTGAGCTTATCAACTCTGTAGAATCTTTGTCTGCTTCTTCTGTATCTATTTTTGCTCACCACCATGATTTTGATTCTTTTCTTGCAGCAAATAATTCCACTGTTCCATAAGTACTGATGGCATTAAATTCCTCTGAAAAATAGGATATGGCTGCTCTATCTGATGACTTCCTGTCCAATGTTTCTTTGTTCCCTGTTCCCGCGATAATCAGAATCCCATACAGGATATTAGGCTAGAAAATACTGAATAGATGCCAGACTGGATAGAGTAAGACTGTAAGATATATTTTTTAAATTATATTAAAGCAGTTGGACAAGATGATTAGATTTTAAACTAGGCATTCTTTTCTTGTAGGCAGTAGGTATCTGTCTGCTTGTTGAGTTCCTGAGAGATGAAGAAGAAAACATTTCATTTAAAGTGAAGGTTTTCACTTTTCTGGGAGAAGAAAGGTGATTCATTGTACAGACTCCTGAATATAATGAGATTTTCTAATGACTGCCTACATCTGCACTGACAATCTCCTCTGGCCATTTTACCTGCCTGCCTCCATAAAGCTTCAAATAATGTTTCAGCAATACGGAGGTGAAAGTTTGGCGCACATGGCCTGCAGACACCTGCACTTGTTGAGCCCCATGTGTGACCCTGAACTTTAAGGACTGCAAAAGCACCAAGGGTGGCAACTTTTGGTGCTAAAATCATATAGGTATTATAAAAAATGTGTCTGTAAATCGAATTATAATTAAAGTGGCCAACACAGACCTGCCCTAGTGGCCTTCTCTGATGGAGTGACTGTGTAAGTGCACAAGGGATGGGCTGCAGATGTCACTTAATGGGACTTCTGTAAAGCCTTTGACACAGACCCCCAGAACACCCTTCTCTCTAAACCACAGAGAGATAAATTTGATGGGTGGACTGATAGATGGATAAGAAAGCTGTTGGAGGGTTGTGTGGTCAGTGGCTGAGTCCACCGATGGACATCGGTGACAAGTGGTGTCCCCCAGGGGTCTGTACTGGGACCAGTGTTATTTAATACCACCATTAATGACACAGACAGAGGCTCGAGTGCACCCTCAGTGAGCGGGCAGATGGTGAGTGCTGAGGCTGACACACCTGAAGGAGGGGATGCATCATCCAGACAAGTTTGAGAAATGGAAGCATGGGGATCTCACGAGGTTAAACAAGACCAACATCCCCTTGTACATGGAGCACAGCAATTTTGGCTCATGCATCCGGGGCTCATTGCATGCCTTGGCTGCCTCTTCCCTGTGGCCAGGTCTTCCCATCTCTTGCCTTCAAATGAGGAAGGCTGGGATTTTCCTTTATGAGCAGTACGGACAGAACCGTGCACTGAATGCAGGAGGGTTTATTTCAAAATCCCCACTGCAAGAGCAGCCGGGATAGAAGTTAAACTCTGGGTAGATGCAATCTGAGCAGTCTTAATCTCTTAATCCAACAGCCTTTGGTGGACCCAGGAAGGCTCAAAGGCAGCTCTGCAACATCAGCTGCTCCTGATTTATGTACCAGGCCAGAGGATATAAAAGCCTGACAAACTGTTCCTTTTTGTGCACAGGTGGTGAACAGCACTTCTTTCACATTCCCATTTTTCTTCCAGATGGGCTGTGCCTGTATCTTGACTCTCCTTCCCCTGCTGAAACCAGAATTGCCCATCAAGGTGACATTTCTGATTATCCCTGCAGTGGGAACAAGAGACAGGCAGAAGCTGGAGCATAGGAGCTGCTCATATCCCACATCTCTGAGCATCAAACTCAGGGAAATACCCACTTCCAGAGCCATGGGGGCCTCAGAAACACCACATGGAAATGTGATCACATCCTGGCAGAGCTGCTTTGCCTATTTGCTTCTCCTTATTTCTTACATCTCCTCTTATGTCCCATCCCCTGAATTTTAGCGGATTTTTCTCTTCTCAATACTTTTACTAAGGAGAAGCTTTGAATTACTCTCCCACAATGTATCTACAATTACCCAGCAATACTGACCAAGTAATTACTGTAACTTTTCTACTTGTCCTGAATAGACATTTTTGAAAAATGATTGCCACAAAGTTGGGGAAAAGAACAGTGGAAATTATAGGCAAGTTACTTTCACATAGTGATTCTAATTTTGGTCAGACTCCTCAGTTTTAGACACTTCGTTCTTCATTAATCTGTGACTTAGGTATATTAAGTGAGCAAGAGTAGAAAAAAATTTGGATGGGAGTCATTTCTGGTCATCAGTGAACAAGTGCTTTGTTGGGCAGTGCTACCACGCGTGTGATATTTCCTTAAGTGCTTTAGCACCTTTATACAGCACACATGTGCAATGCACAGGGCTAATGGTTCCTATCCATCATTTCTGGGATGCTTTTTTTTCAAGGTAGAAATGCTTCTTTAATATTCCATCCTTGCTCCAGGAAAATTCCTGAGAAACCAATTCTTCCACCTTCTCCCTTAGGCTATTTATTATTAAATCTCACTCACAGTGGGTGCCAGTGTGGGATGAAGTTCCTGCTAAGGTTTACTCAGCCAAGCACCTGCAGACTGGAGGATGAGAGCTGGGAGGCTCCTCTCCTGCCCTCCTTCTGCCTCTGCTCAGTGTTCTGCAGATCTCAGGCTCTCTCCCAAGACAGATCTACACTGGGCATAATCTACACCAGGGTACATCTCCAGGGAGACTCCAGGGCAGTGGAGGTCACGGGCTCGCTGTGACCTTGGCTGATGGTGCTATGGATAGCTCAGCTTTCCTTTTTCTCTTTAAATCCTTTCCCATGCACACGGACTGACAGCAGCAGTTCTCCACTCCTCCACCCTCGGGCTACATTCCCACTGACCTGTTTCCCTCCCTGTAACCCGGCTTCTGAGTGCAGCTCTGGGGACACCCTGTGCTTCCAGGAGTCTCAGAAGTAGCCAAGCAAATGCATTTACATGCCACACCATGAGAGCTTCCAGAAGAGAGAATGAAAGGAGTTCAGAGAAAGGAGAAGATTGCAGGAGGTCACATGGAAATTGGCAGGCGCTGCTCCTTCTTGATTAAATGTGAATTTTGCTGCTGCTATGGAAACAGGACTGGGTAGAGTGCAGGAAATATTTATCAGCGGGTTAAACATTCCAACACTTTAGCTATTCAGGAGCAAGATTTCGGCCCTGGAGTCCTGCTGGGATTGGAAGTTGGGCAAATTAGTGAATCTGACCTGAGTTCTTTGCCCACTGAATTCATTTGTCCATCCCAGTCCTTCCCAGTAGGACATGGATGTTAAATATTTGAATTCACTGGGTTTGGCATTAAGGTTTATTTGTAAGTCTGTTGTCAGAAATCCTAAATTTGGGCTACACTCAGTGTTTTCAAAGTGGTAGAGCAGATTTTAATATATGGAAATTCATTATTTAATACAGAAAGATTTATGAAATTGGAAGGACAGAACTTCTATCTTACCCTTTTTTAATCATATTAAACTTTCACTTGAACAGCTCTGTTTGCATTCTCAAAATGGACACACCCACTATTTTAGGGAAGGAGGAAAAGAGCAGCAGAGGAAGCAGTGCCATTTTCAGTGGCACAGTGTAGGAAGGTCATTTTGGGGACAAGAGAGGAAATCTACTTTTTTTCCAAACACATCAGCAGCAGGATTTTCTAGTGTCATCAGAATTTCTGAACTGTGCTTTTTCTGTCGTCATCAGAAATCAGCTTTACTATCGACTTATACAGTGACATTTTGAGATTTCTACTTTGTAAGCACAAAAGGACATACAAACTAAAAGGTTGAATTCTTGAGAAAAGATGGCATGACCCATTCCCAATTAATTAGTTTAATTAAAGAGTCTTTTGCTTCGGTCTTGGAAGCCACTGCAAACAGCAAACAGATCTGTCTGGACACAAAAACACCTTCTGTGTTTGCCAGTTAAAGATGCTCTGATCCCTCCACAGGTATGATATGGTCAGAGTGCAAGGAGATCTGGGAAGAGGGTCCACGCGAATACGTGGTGCATCTCTGGAACCTGCTGGACTTTGGGATGCTGTCCATCTTCGTGGCATCATTCACTGCCAGGTTCATGGCTTTTCTCAAAGCCTCTGAGGCACAACAGTACGTAGATGAGTACGTTCAAGATGATGACCTCAATAATGTCACCCTTCCCCCTGAAGTTGCTTACTTTACCTATGGTAAGATGCTTTTTGCTATCTAATACTTCTGTTCTTTTAGGTTAATGTGTGGCACTACTGAAAGCAGCTTTCTTTTTGTGATATTCATATAGTTTTTTTCCTAATTAAACCGAATTATTTTCCCTAGATCTACCCATTCCAGCCATCTTCCCAGCCAGTCAGAAAGGATCCAAGCCTCATGCAGCCTCTGCTCTTGTGCCATTCAGGTCAATCACATCCTGAAAAAGTAGCTTGAGCAACAGATAATCAGGAACTGGGAGTGGGCAGAATATAATTTAAATTACAGATTAATTAATCTGCTTGGTTTTCCAAATGTGAGAGGAGGGCGATGTGTAAACTGAGGCTGCAGTAACTCTGTACTTCTGCTACATACAACACCTCTATAAAAATAAATACAAATAGCTGCTGCTCCTCAAAACCTACCTTTTTGTAGAGACTCTATCACCTATAAGTGCTGACACTGGGAAATGCAGGCAGCAGCAGTGCCTTGAAAATGTTATTTTGGATGGCTGAAATGGTTTTCCTTTGCTTACGGAAGTGAATAGAGCTTCACACCCATGTGGGGACTGGATCCATTGCACACCTCTGCAAGCCCTAGATGTCACCCTGGGAAAAATCCATGGGGATTTCTGCTCACAGAGGGGCTGCAGGAGCTCCAGAGCTGGGCACCAAGGAACACCCCTGGCTCCCTAGAGGTGCAAGGTGGTTTTTGTAGTGCTGGGCTGGAGCGGAGAGCTGAGGCAGCACCTCCTCCACTGTAGACATGCCCCACACAGCCCCAGAGCCACGTGCCTGACCCACAGCAGGGTACAGAGCCACAGGATCTGGGTGGCCCCACCAGCTCAGCCTCTTGCATCCCTCTCTGCCCACGCAAGCAAGAGGCCACAGAAAATGTTGTGTCTTTTCTCTCTCTGGCTTGCTGCTCACCCATTTAAAGTGAGTTCACTATACAAAGGTGCAAAGGGTACAGAACAGAATATCCCAATGAGATCCTGTGAATTCCTCCATCTGCTGCTTTTCCTTTGGTTCAGGTTACTGCAAATAATGCCTATGTTTACTGCTGTGGCCCTGAAGATGTCACATGTTTTAGCTGTGAGTCACAATCTTTCCATCAAGAACCTCAGTTGATGCAAGGACACTTATAAGCCATATTAATACAAATGTTTAAATTTTCAGCAGATTAGATAAATGATGCATATATGGAGCTTTCCAAAGTAAAAATACTACAGTTACTAGACTTCAGGAACTGATTTTAATTCAGACATAACATGAAAATGGTACACTTAATGTTAATACCTGCTTTATTTGAACAAATCCTGACTTTCTTATCTAATGGTGAGGATAGAGATCTTGGTCTCCGTAATGCTTCCTTTACAAATAATGATACAGTGCCCTGTATCCAAATCTACAGCTATACTCCTCTGTGTTGTGGTTTTGGTTCTCCATCTTAAGAGCTTCAAATGGAAAAGGCATAACCCAGCTGATATTCTACTAGGAAACAGAAAATACCAAGTTTATTTAAAGCCATGCTGGTTTTTTTCACTGTGTGGCTTCAGTAAATCCCAGTGACTTGGTCATTTCCCATCTTTACCATGTGAAAAATACAACTAATTCACCCCTACTTGTACAGCATGCTGAGTTCCAGTGAACAACTGCCCCAAAGTTGTTTTTCCTCTTTAACTCATAGCCAAATGCAAGACTGAGTCTGGAAAAGGGTTATTTATCATAGTAGCTTCCATCTAACCCTTTCTGTTACTAACACCTAGTGTCCATGTATTGTTTTAGCCAGGAACAAGTGGCTCCCCTCGGATCCTCAGATCATTTCAGAAGGCCTGTATGCCATAGCTGTGGTACTCAGCTTCTCCCGCATTGCTTACATTCTTCCAGCCAACGAAAGCTTCGGCCCCCTGCAGATCTCTCTGGGGAGGACTGTGAAGGATATCTTCAAGTTCATGGTCATCTTCATCATGGTGTTCCTAGCCTTCATGATTGGGATGTTCAACCTTTACTCTTACTACCTTGGTGCAAAGTACAACCCCGCGTTTACAACGTGAGTACCTCGGGGAAAGAGGCTGTTCTCGCAGGGCTCAGTCCCTTCTGGCCTGCTGCTGATGCAAGGCCTGCTCAGGTACTTTCTGCTGCAGCTGTGTGGGCAAATCACACCCAGGTTTTGACAGGGAAACTTGTACCACAGCCTGCAGCCCTGGCAGCCAGCTTGAGTGTGGGGAGAGGAGCAGTTCAGAAATGGTTATTTCTGGAAATCAAAATAGCAGATCAGGGAAATGTTTCGTGAGATGTTCAGTTCGGTGTCAAGAGAAGCAGTAGAGAATAAGTTAAACCTGAGATTATTGTTCTTAAACCTTTAGGATGAAACGTATGTAAAATAAGGAAGGATTTTGCTTCTCTGAGAGCCAGCATTGGGGGTTCAATTCCCATAGGGGCCATTCATTTAAGAGTTGGACTCGATGATCCTTGTGGGTTCCTTCTGACTCAGAATATTCTGCGACTGTGTGATCTGTTTTAGGACAACATCTGAGTGCAGCTGTGATTACTGGGTGCCTGTCTGCAGAGCCAGCTGCTGGTCATGGTGCTCAGAATAGAGCAAAACCGACCAGGGTGCCTGGGACATCGGGTTTTAGTCCTGACTGGGAATTTTCAGCAGAAGCCATGTGAAAGCTGCACGGAGCATCACACCAGGCTCCTCTCCACAGTGGGCCTGCCTGGGCCATGCTCACCTGCCAGCACCCACAGCCCTGCAGAGCTGTCCGTGCTGGGTGTCCCTCGCTCACCTTGTCAGGGATGTTGGGAAGAGAAAGAGATTGAAAAATGCCAATGGAATGAGGTTCAGAGTGAGATTGCTTTTGAAATTACAGCCCTTTGGTGGCAGGACAAAATGCAGTCTCAATTCTGCTGGACCTCAGGAACACAAGTCTCAATCCTGTGAGGGACAGCTGAGGTCCTAAAGGAGTTTCCAGAGCAGGGGACAGTCCTGCTGAGCGTGAGGGATGTGTGCCATGCATCCAGGGGAAAGCCTCCTCCCTTGCACTGCGATGTGGCACCAGCACAGCACTGGGACAGCCAGTTTTGAATCTCACAAATGCACCTTGACTGCCTTAGGGACACTGTGGGGGGCTTTCCTTCCCACACACCTGTGTGTGTGGGAAGCTTGGCATGGTGTTTTCCCCTTGCTGTGAGCTGACTTCCAGAAAACCACTCCACAGCCACAGTGCCTGAGCCCACAGTGGTTACACTGTGCACAGCAGACACTTGATGCTGCATTTGATGTGTCAGTTCTGGAACACGTTACACAGCGAGCCTGGGGCTTAGCTCATCACTCCTCTTGGATAAATGATCTTTTCAGCATCATTTCTGTCCTGCAAGTGGCTGTTGCCTTTCAGTTTTACTACACACCCTCTTGTGCGACATGTAACCTGTAACATAATGTTTACTTTCCCCTGTTGAGCCAAACGTGCCTTCTAGACCTCTCCTGTAGTCCCAGGGTGAATTTTAATGGAAGGATTTGTGAGACCAGATGCATTTACATCTATCTGTGCTCAGTAGTGAGGGAGAAGAGAACTGAGTGTGTGGGATGTGACTTGCTTCATATTTGAAAAGAAGAAGATGCCCTTGAAGCACAAGACATAATGAGAATCAAGTCAGCACCATCCCTGACTGCCTGGTGGCACAGCAGCCCTCACTCATGGCATCCCCCAGGCACATCCCTGGAGAACGTCACTGACAAATTCCAGTTGCTGGTGCAATTCAGCGCAGCAACTCTCTTATTAGCACTCATTATCTAAGTGGATCTTCCAGCAGTTACTGTCCTTTGATTGAAATAATGATCAAACATTCACTAAAATGATGACTGCTCACTGGAGTAAAGATTGTTTAAATGCCCAAGGGATATTTGGACTGGGGAGAGATCCTCCTTAACTCAGCCTGCTGACTACTTATCCTGGAGGGACTTCATGTTGTTATAAAGCAGATTTTCCAGGAGCATAAATTTTCCTTTTAAGAATTCGGAAAAGACTTTAAAAATACTTACTTTCTTCTGATTATTTAAACACACAGGATTGGCAAATGATGATCGGTGAAAAAAAGCCCTTTCATCATGTGAAACAAAGAGAATAGATTTACATTCATTCCGAAAATCCTTCTTAGACTTTCCTTTCGACAAATGAGAAGCCCTGAGGTAGACAGTCTCAAACAATTTTAATAAGCTAATTACAAGTTTATTTTGGCAGACGGGCAGCCATCAGTTCTAGCAATGCTTCCTGCTCTATTTTTTGTGGCTGCTTGTTGGCCTTGCTGAAGGTGGTGGTCTCCTGCTGCCATGAGCTTACTCATGGAAAGGAGGGAGATCTCAGTATTAGAGCTGAATAAGGAACTCAGCTGTTCATTCACTGAAAAATCACTGGGCCAAAAAGGGGTAATGCTTACTTTGGTGTCCTCCTAACCCTTCTGTGACTTCAGCAACCTCACAGAAGGCATTTCCTGGGGAGCATGTTTGTGAATTCTAGTGAGGATGGGTGAAATTTTACAGTGAGTTTTGTAGTCAGAAATGTGACTATTTAACTGTGGGATCTGATTCTCAGAGGTCACTTGGACAGTTGTGACAGAAAAAGACCCATTGGATGTGTGCACTTAATTGACTGTGGCCAGTTCCAAAGGGTGTTTGAACTGACAGCTCCCTGGATGCCTCAGTGGGAAACCTTAGACAAGCAGCTGCTCACTAAAACAACTCCAGATTACACATTTAAGAAAAGCAGACCTTTCCAGGGCAGTATGTAAGCAGAAAAAAAGAGTGTACACTGAAGGAATTGCTTGCTTCGTTCTAATGATAACAGTTAGTGAATGTTTGGTTTAACTTTCACCCTCCCTTGCTACTGCACTTCTGAAATTGTGTGCTCAATTTCTCCTCTGTTGTCATCTACAAAGCAAGCACATAGCACCCTAGTGGCCTCTGATTTGAGTTATTATACAAAGTTTCTGTCATTTCTTTCATTTTGATGTTCTGGAAGCAAAGGAAATAAAGATGCAGTTGTCTTAACTCCACGCAGTTAAATATAGAGATTATTTAACTAACCATGGGGTACTTAACTTGGAAGTTCTTCAATGCTGAAGAGCAGATCATTTCCTCAGCAGTTGCCACTATGCCAGCTATGTTTATCTGTTTATCATATGCTGTGTACAGCACACAGCTCTTGAAACAGCCTGTAATTAAGAACATGCTATGCAAACAAAATCGAAATGGAGGCAAGGCTGATTGTGTTCATCTTGCTTTCTGCATCAGAAATCAGGCTGAAGGCTACAAGGCAAGGTTTTCTGTCTCACTCTCCCAAAGGGAAATGTGACTCACTGTTCAGTGCCAAAGCTACTTGGAGGCTTGAAGGCTTTTTTCTACTTGTTTTGTTTTGTCAAAATGTGATAGTTTTGTAGATTATATTGACTGCATTGCTTTTTTGGCAGAGTTAATTCTCAAACTCATTTAAGGAGACAAATGTGAAAGGATGCCTTAAAGACGGCACAAGACTGATATGAAATCATAGCCTTGCCATGATCCTTTTTGATGAACAGCACACTGCTGTTTACAAAAACGAGGAAAATCCGCAGCTAGATGATTGGCTAGGGTCTGTTAGGAAGCATCATCTTCCTTGATGCAAAATCTTTATATGTGTAATGGAACAAAAACCCAAAAAATCTCTGTGGTCTCCCCACTGCAGCAGTCAGTTCTACCACAGTAATTCTGTGTACCCACGTTCACAAGGAGCATCAGCTAATCTGTCACTGCCAGACCCTCCTGCTGCCAGGAGCTGTCAGACTGTGCAGGACTCCTGACTTCCTCCATTCCTTCATTTGTTTGCCTTTGAGAAGGATAAAACACCTGCTGACCTTGCAGGAAGGGGGTAAATTGCTCAGCTGGCAACAAGGAGACACACTGGCATCCTGGAATATTTGAGAACTTGGCTCCCAGCATCCTCCTCTCACGTTTTAGTGAGATGTTCTTAAAAAAAAAAAAAAAACAAAAAAAAAACCACGCCCAACTGATGTTCCCTGCAACCTGTTCCAAATCTCGTGCAGTTTGGCAGTAATCTGAAAGGGAGAGGAAAGGGTCTTCCAGCCTTTTTGAAGGGTAGGGACGGACTAGTAGAAGGTCTCCTTAAACCATTTCCTCTGACAGAGGGAGAACTGTATCTGCCTGGGGACACTGCTCAGCATCACTTTGGAGCTACAGGTTGGGTCAACATCTCCACCACCCTCCCAGTCCCACCACCACGGGCACTGGTCCCTTACCTGACCCTGGAAATAAGGTTTATGGGCAGTACAGAGGAGCCTGGCACCCCCTGCCCCTACCTCTGGGGCTCAGGGTGGTCAAGGCTGCTTGCAGCTCTCGATTAACACTTCAAGGAGAATCTGGCAGTGCTCAAGTATAGAGGTTAATGTTTAAGCTGCAGAAAAGGACCAGAGCTGACACATTGTATTAAAATCTGCCAGCAGGGTGGAAAACTTAGGGAACGTTTCCAAATTAACAGGGAAGTTAATAGCAGGGTGCAGCTCGGCTCAAGGCTGGGGGTTATGGATTTTATTAGTTTGTGAATTCACTTAGGTGGTGGGTTTCAATGCCAGAGATCGTTGGTGTAATATGTGTTCCTGAACTGGAAAGTACAACATTTATTGAAGAAGCAGTGGCCAGATTGCTACAGTGGAGGGAGGCTGACACATTAATGCCAGGTCAGATCGGCTGCAGATGAGGGCAGGAGAAAACAGCAGCGTGTTACGGGAGAGGAAATGTGCAGCAAGTGGAACAGTGATGGTACCTGAGTGTAGCACAGACACAGATCACCCCACAAGGGTGTCTTTGCAGTCATGCAGAGCAACAGGGGTCAGTGCGTGTGGTATCAGTGGCTCTGGGATCAATAACGTTGTGCAACATTTATTTGAAACGTCACTCAAGGTTACTCCCCACAAGACAATATACGTTGTAAATATCCTATTTACTGCAGTTTTACTTCCACTTGTAAATGAAATGTGGAGTAAGACAAACTATGATGGGAATTAGAACCAGTTTGCTGCAGCAGGAAGGAACTGCCCAGCAATCTGCACCAGCCTTTCAAAGGGTTGAAATTAACTTCTCTTGCTTTTATGAATGGTGTAATTGACACCGGAGTTGATGTAAAGCTTATTTTTCTTGTAGAATATGCTGTGGTTTGTGTCTATAAGCTGATTTTATAAACAGATTTAGCACAATTAGTCTGCCACCCTAGTAAAAAAACTAGGCATTGTTTCATTTGCAGGTGTTTACCTCCTGGCAGGCAGGAGGAGAGAGGAGGAAATTAACTGTTAATGGGCTAAGGATTGCTCGGCAAAGGCAAAATGCCTTCTAAATTAATTCTTAGGCAAAATGCTTTCAAAATGTGCCAGCATCCCTCCTCCTCCTCCTCTTACTCCTCTTCCTCCTCTTCCTCCTCCTGCTCCTTCCATCCTTTTCAGCTGTGGCTGCTCCCCTTCCGCCTGTTACAGCCCCGACTCCTTGGATCAGTCCCTCCTTTTGACCTGTTAGTCCAGCCACATTCTTTCCAGCCCCACTTCTCTTTGTCATTAGCTTATTCCCCTTTTTCCCATCTTTCAGCCTTTTAATTTTCCTCTTGTTCCTTTCTACTTTCTACTTTCAAGCGAGAATAATAATCAAATCAAAATACCTCTCTGCAACATCTTCTACCACTCCTTAAACCCAATTTTTCCCTGCAAATGCTTGGGTGTCTGACATGTTTGCAGTCCCAAAGCAGGATGGGAAGAAAATCAGACTATGGTGTGACTATATTTGCACTCTGTGTTCTTTATATTAATGCCACAAAGCAGAACTTTTCAATCCCTTCTCCTGGGTAAAAGGCTTCTCTTCTGCCCTGGAAACTGCATAGAACGAGGTCAGACTTGGTTCTGTCTTCTCGGGATGAAAAAAGAGTGAGTGAGTAGAAGCAAAAAGCCCTACATAAAAAGTTTCAAACTGCAAGTTGCCCATGGATTTGTCATCCCTATTAGGGACACAAAATCCAAGTGACAAGTAATACACCTGATAAGAACAGATGGAGCAAATCAGGGCACACTGTAACTTTGTAGTATTAATCAGAAATCATATTTCTTTATCAAATTAGGAAATATGATTTGGCACCTCCCTGGGTGATGGATAATGGGTTACAAAACTGTGCCAAGACATATTTATATTTGTGCATTGCTGCTTTTATTAGTAGAATGTGGCCTGGCTAACCCGGTGTCAACTCTATAAAGTGATTGTTTGTTTTATTTTTAGGGTAGAAGAAAGTTTTAAAACCTTATTCTGGTCAATATTTGGCTTATCTGAAGTGATATCTGTGGTGCTGAAGTACGACCATAAATTCATTGAGAATATTGGATATGTACTCTATGGAGTATATAACGTGACTATGGTGGTTGTGCTGCTTAATATGCTAATAGCCATGATCAACAACTCCTATCAGGAAATTGAGGTAAGATAAGAAATCAGATTACAAACTCAATGCACTTAATTATTATTGATAATGAAAATGGTAAAAACCCAAGGAGAGTGTAGCTTATTCCACATCCGAGGTTAGAATGCTGAAAACAGATCTTACACATTATGAGTTAAGGCTGAGTCTGTTCCCAATTTATGACTGAATTAATAATCAACAGTGAATCATTTCTAGAACAATTCTGGATTCCTTGTTTTTAATGACCCTCTGTGAGTAAACCCAATTTCCTTTACATGTATTTAATGAAAGTGGCTTGTGATATTTTTTATTTCCTGTGTTGGTTATGATAATTTATCCATGTGTGTTGCCTTAGCTGCATTGTTTGCTTATGGCAGAGTAATATTTCTTCTGACTTTTTGCCCTGTTCTCTACTGCTTGAACACTCCAGCCCATGTAGATCTGAAGCTCATGTGCATTCATGAAAATATTTAGAAATTCCATATTTTCCAATTACCAGGCATGAAATTTGATACTTTTTTTTTTAGAGGAGTCTCTAGGGTGTGCAAAACATGGCTTTGTGGACATTTACAAAACCCATCTTTTAAAGCATATAAACAGAGCCCTCAAGGAATATGAATAGGTTTCTGCAGAAAGGCTTTTGCAGGGTTTACCCAGCTCTGCTCAGTAGTATAGCTGTTAGCAGAGTGGATTTGCTAAATGCTTTGGACATAAACAACTCCCTTCTAATCTAAATAAAGGCAGAAAAAAATACATTATTTGGATAATGTTAATGTTGAGTCACCTCTTACTTCTGATTTGTTAAATGTCAAACTTCTGCAGTTGGGTTTGTGTTAATTACTTGTCCTAATCTCTCCTCAGAACCTGACATTGAAAATGGCCAGGGCTGAAAATATTTTCTCACTGTAATGTCTGATTCATCCATGTACTGTAGTACAAATATAACTCTATCCTGTGCATGCTGTAACTGAGTCTAAATGTCAGAGAGACCTTACATATGCTCTCTGCCCCAGAATCTTCCAGGCTTGCAGAAAGCAGAGTCATTTCTCCAAAAGTTTCTAATCACTTAAGATCAAGCAATTTCCTGAATCCTATTCACCTGAAACAAGCTCCACTTCAGAAGGGGTCTCAGTCTCTTACTGCATTTTCTAGTTTATTGTAGTAGACAGAGATGCTCTTGAAAGTTTTTGAGAAAAAAAAAATCTCTGAAAATATCTGAATAGGTGCCCTATATTAGCTTTGCAGTCTAAACTTTCTGATGGCCATTTTCTTGGCACAATGCTTTGTCATTCTTCTTGATTGTATGGAAATTTTCAAAATTTTGTTAAAGATTACTTATAAGTATCAGCAAGCAAAACAAGTGTGAGCTGTTTGGCCCAGATCCTCCTAATTGAGGAAAAACTAGTTCTTCTCATACTAATTCATTTCAGTCCTCACTAGCAGTGAGACTGAAAAGAGTAGTAAAATCAGAGTCACATAGATTGGCAAAAACCTGTAAGATCATGGACTCCAACCATTCATGCAGCACTGCCAAGGCCATGCCAAACCATGTCCCTAGGTGCCACATCTACACATCTTTCAACATCCCCAGGGATGGTGACTGACTGCAGTGAAAGTCCCTACTGCCAAAGTGTTTGTCTGACAAGAGCAATGTCAGTAATGTCCTAGGATGGACATTTCTGAGGAATTAAATTCCATTATGGTCAGTGGGCAGATGGTTTACTATTAGCTGGAGTGACAAGACCATATTCTCCTGCCTTCCATTTAATATCTCTCTTCATCTGCTTCTGGTTTTCTTCTGCATATGCCTCAAGTATTGGTGCTTCCTGACAAATTTGCATTTATGGAAAGAACTCCTTTTGCCAGCCATAAAACAGAACTCCTCCCATCAGTAGCACTTTTAACTGCTTTAACAGAAAGGCATTAGAACTGTTCATTAGTGGTTTATTCTGTAATTCACCTTAAGGATTCTGTGAGGTGCAGCCCCAAACCACAAGAAGAGCAAATGGCAGAAGTGAATGCTGCTGCTCTGGTGAAGACATATTGCTGTAACTGTGGCAGAATTAACCTCCATTGTGTCATGCCAGTTCCTGGCCAGGTTTCAGAGGTACAGGGTAATCAGAGGTTATGAATTCCAGCAGAACGCAGATGTACACGAGTGCGTGGAGCTTGCAGATCCACACCTCTCCTCCTGCTTCTGCCCTCCATGTAAACCACAATGAACATAGCTGTACAGCAGCTGTATCTCATCCTTTCTTCTGCCTGATAAATGGTTCTGATGCATGGCCCTGACCATCCTCCTGTATCAATGCCAAGTGAATGGTTTCCTCCATAAAATATTTGCTAACCTTGCCCTTGTTACTTGGAAGTGATCCTGGCCCACCTTGACAATTTATAAAGGAGATCCATAGACACTGAATGATGGAGTTTTTCTCCTCCTTCATCAGTGGTAGGAGGTGAATAGTAGGAGGATTAAGGTGTATAGGGATACATGGTGGTGAATGCAGACAGGATCCATGAGAAAATCAGCTGATGACAGAAGAATGCAGTGTCTGAGCCTCTCTGTGGGGGATTCCTGGCCAGTGCAGTGGTAACAGATGACACAGCATTGCAGTTCATCACAAGTCTGTGCTGTTGTGCTCACAAAAGTTTCTCCTGCTTTCCATGTCTCTATGTTCTGACACATTCATTTATCAGCATAGCAAAACCACCAGATTGTTACTGAGACAACCCCTTTGATAGACAGGGAAAAAGTCTAATATTTGGAAGACACATATGTTCTGTTTATGCATCACTTTGTTTAAATTTTCCTTGTTTTGAGATTACCACAGAGAAGCCTACAAATACACATTTGTGTAGGGGCCTTGTTCTGGCAGGCAGAATCTGGTTCTAGTTAACGCCTACCTGTATGTTTGTCCTGGTCATAGCTTAATTCCTTCCTATTTACTAATTTGGGTGTTGATTTGTTTTTCCTTCTTCCCTTCCCAAGGAGGATGCGGATGTGGAGTGGAAGTTTGCACGTGCCAAGCTCTGGCTATCCTACTTTGATGAAGGAAGGACTTTACCTGCTCCTTTTAATCTAGTGCCAAGCCCTAAATCATTTTATTATCTCATACTGAGAATAAAAATGTGCCTCATAAAACTCTGCAAATCTAAGGCCAAAAACTGTGAAAATGACCTTGAGATGGGGATGCTGAATTCCAAAAAACGGGTATGTTTTATCTTCACTTTTCAGCTTCTTTGTGGAAAGGATTTGTGTCAGGCACCTTCTGGAGGGGCTTGTATGGTACACAGGGATACCACAGCCTCTCACACAACCTCATCATTACA
>VZRS01012796.1:105954-162775 GCA_013398055.1 Ifrita kowaldi
GCTCAGGGTGAGCCATCAGCTCAGGGTGAGCCATCCAGCCCATGGTGAGCCATCAGCTCAGGGTGAGCCATCCAGCCCATGGTGAGCCATCCAGCCCATGGTGAGCCATCCAGCTCAGGCAATGCCCACGGCCTCCAAAGAGGATCATCCTCCCAGGAATTTGAGAGAATTGCTTGGATCTGGTGTTCACCCACTCTCTGCCAGTGCCTAAATTGAAGGGGGAAGTCTATCCATGGGGTTTACTCCATATTATCAAATAATTTAACTGCCAACGTAGTGAGCATTGCAAAGGTAGACAAGCATGTCTCCAAATTCATTTAACACTGCTGTCGATTACTGAAAGAACCACCAGAACAGTGGAGTATCAAAATGAAAGAAGTGTTTCTCCTTCAACTACCTGAAATAATGACTTAAAAATATTATGTTTTTAAAGTGTTATTTGAATCAAACCCCACTAAGCTCGCTTTGTTTGAATATTAATTTCTGCTTCAAAGCCTAAAACAAAGTAATAAAATTTTCTCTAAGCCTCTCCTTTCCCAAGCCCCATGAGTGAAAGTGTCTGGCTTGCCCTTTTTCATGGAACTCATGCAAAATCCATATTTTCCATGGCTTTAGCGTAAACAATTAAGAGTATAAGTCATTTCTTGCTTGCCTATTGATTTTGTTCACATATCATCTTCAAGAGTCTCTGTAAGCTCATGACACACCTGATGAATACGAAAGACATTTTTTAAAAATTACATTATTGCTTCAGATTTTTAATCTAATCATTACAAGCATCCATTAATAATCAGGATCTCTGGTTCAACCAGGGAAGAAAAGCCCTTATCCAGGGCCTTCCCTCTACGTATGATTGCATATAGGTGCAGAAGTCTATGATATTTATTCCTCTGAAGAAGTGATTTTTTTTTTTGTTAGTACTTAGACCAAAAACCTGAGAGGTGGATTACAGTCAAAGAAACCTCTAACAAATATTGTGTGTAGAGTCCAGAAAAGTCTCCTTGGAAGCTTCTAGAGTTGCGATGCCTCTGATAAAAATAAAATGGCCTATCCAAAATATACATATTTTTCTTGAGCCAAAAGAAGTAGCAAAGGGTACTGCTGTTTTAAAAGGATCAGTGAAAATCAATTGTGTCCCAGAATTTGTTGTTTTCCCACAGTCTTGTTCTTTCCAAATACAAGTAGTTATCTTTCTTGTGTTCTAAATTGATAAGCATCAGCCTCATTAAGATAAAAGTATTTTGGGCCTCGTAACACCTTGTTGTCTAAAACTTGTGCGTGAATACCATTTCTGTCTAGATAATTTAGAATCCAGATTTTTCCATTAATTTGTGTATTTTTTTTCTCTTTTCTGTCTTCCAAAAATTTACTTTTTTGCCCTGAATGTTCTGACTTTTGCTCTACTGTGCATAGAACCATTTCCTACTGTTTTTCTAAAGCTCTACTTAGTCTGGGGCTGTCTGGGTGCGAGAAGCTATCATTGATTTAATCATATCATGATGTTTTATAATTTCAGAAAGTTCGTTTTCACTCTAGCATTCAAAACACAGAGAGTTTTTCTGGGAAGAACGCTTATAACAAGCCCACAAGATACCAGGTAATCACAGCATGAAAGCAAGAGCCAGGGGAGAGGTCTGCCGGTGGACAACTCTTACCTGCAAGGGTCATGTTTGCCTTCTCCCAGTCGATGCCATCCTGGGATGTGCCAGGCTGGGGCACTGGCACAGGGCTGGGCTGGGGTGTTCTGGAGACAAAGGCAGCCTGTCACCCATGGAAATATGCATGGTGTTAGCATTTGTCACGCTGATTAATTCCACTCGAGGGTGTTTAACCTAATACAGGAGATATCATCCAACCTTTGCTCCTCCCATCTTGCATTGACAGCATTTCATTTCCCACGGCACAGAGTCATCTCCCCAGCTGCTGCATTAACATTTGCATGTGCTTCCTCTGGCAGTGGTTCGTCCTGCCAAGCTAAACCTGCAATGTGCTATGGTTCAGAGACCCCCTTGTGGCTGCAGAGGTGGCACAGGGTACCACAGCTCTCTGTCCAGCAAGAGTGTCGTGCCAGCAGAACTGTTATTTCTTGTGCAAACGTGTCCTAGGGCAATACAATAGAGTGTGCCCCACAGGATTTTTGCCTTCTTTTTTAACATAAAGTGAAAAGGAATCTGATGGCAAGTGATATGTCTGAAGGGACCGACATTGAATGCAGATGAGGAAAATAATAGTTAAATTGGCTAAAATGTGCAATGGCCACTCTAGAAGTGGTTTGTCTTTTGTTGGTACAACATCCAGTACAATGGGCTCCCAAGTTTCTTCAGCTGACCAGTAAGAAATTTCTACTGGTTTTAAAAATTTTTCAGGCTTTTCTGCCACAATAGGAGGGGTATCTAAAAATCTAAGTTAGAAATGGGATACATTCACTCTGGCATCTGGAGTTAGTTGGCTTGATTCCATCAAAGGAAAAGGGATGAGAGATTGTGTCCTGCTCAAAGTGGCATTTCAGCACTTCTGACACTTTCCCTCCCATTCAAACCCACAGGTGATGTGTCAGCCTCTGCTGGACTGGTTCTCTTCCTGTAGCTATTATTTCTCAATGAGACCATCTAATATTTGTGGTAAATTAGACCTTTATTTCCAATATTGAAAAAGCCAGAGGTGACTGTGAAAAATAGATAGAAAAGGATAAGTACCTGTTATTTTGTTTTAATAATGCTAGGTTTGTCTTCAAATTATCTTAGAACATTTCAGTTGCTGCAGGAAGAAATTGCCCAAATAATATAAGGAGAGTGTAATAGTCTTCATTATCTAAAAATAAAGAAGAAGGAGCAGTGTTATAATCTGACTGGCAAGCTTTTCTTCTACAGCTGGGAAAACCTTTGAAGCAGTTGCTTTTTGCTGAACTGTTTTCTTTAGCAGTGTTTATTGAGTGATATATCTGCAGTCTCTGCAGTCTGTGTACTTAAGACTACATATGGACAGTGCTCTGGAGGGATAACAAAAATATACAGAATTTAAACATGCAATAATTTGAAAAGCATGAGGAACAAGTCAACACAGCTGCCATGATCTGGGAATAAACTAGTCTAGGAAAAATGATACCTCAATCAAAGAGGATATGGGAACTGGAGTAGAGAGAGGGTACGTTATCTTTTTTTTTTCCCACGTAATAAGAGCCTGTGTTCTGACTCCTTGTTTTAGTCTAAATTTCCTCTGACTTCTGCTCTGGAAAAAAAATATTTATTTTTGTATCCAGGTTTTCCCTACTTTCCCCAAACATTACTTCATTTATGTTTTCTCAGGTGACAGCCCTACCTCCCTCTGGATTCTTCTACCTTGGCCATCTCCAACACAGCGTACGTGCACTGTGCCTCATCTCTGTTGCCTTAGTGACTCACCTGCTTAGCCAGAGGCCTCTGAGATACAAGGACAGTCTTAGACCTTCCATATTCCATGGCTGCATGGCATATACAAATGACTGGATCCTTCTTTGATCTTCACAAGCCTTTTGCACTGCTATAAGCCTTATTTGGCTGCCCAGAAAAAAGAGCAGATGTACTGTTTTCTTAATCCATATTTCACACCCTTTGCAGCATTTTTCAGTGATGTTCCAACCAGAGATGTGATTGCTCTGTGAAGAAGTGAGTCCATGCTGGGAGAGGCTTCTCCCTTAACACTGGACATCTGGTCAGTCAAAGACACTGAGCTCTCCTATGTTTGCAGATGTACCTAAAGCTCTGTCTCTGAGAGAGCAATTATTTTTATGTTTAGTTGGTTTTATTCCTTTTTTCCTTCATAGGTTTTTATTGGGAGATTTTTCCCCCACTGGGTGTCTTTTCTTCAGTCAAGACAAGGCTACCACCTGTACCCCAGTGTGCAGCCCAAGACTGCTGAAGTTACTTTCCTTCTAGACAAAAAGAACCTAGACATTTTTGGAACAATAGCACATTGCAAGCTCATATCCATAACCATCATCTATTTCCATAAATACCCTTCCTTACTAACAATCATCTTCCATTTTGTAAGTCTACATGGCTCTATATTTTTCACTGTATATGTCTCTTTAAATCTGCCATTTCCCTAAGAAACTTTTCTCTCTTAAGCCAAGTTCCCCACCTCTATTCAAACTCTCTTTTCTCTGTCCTTCTCTAAATTTATTTTCTCTTAAAAACCCAATTACAAGGCTGACAGTCTTTCTGTGAACCTCAGGTGCATCGTGAGTGAGTTTGCTAATATTATTGATTAACCACTTATTTTTTCCTGTAAATTACTATTAGACAGTGACATGCTAAAAGAAGGCCCTGGAACCCATTCCTTAGCTTTCTACTGGATCAGCTGTGTTTTCATTCTGTCTGTGGGACACACTCTACATTCACATGCGTCCCACAAAATACCCCAAAGTGCTTTATATGTGGGGTCATGATGAAATAGCTGTCAATCAACTACTGTAGTACACTGTTCACAATATGAAATATAAAATAAATGGGAAATAATAATAATAATAATTATAATAATACCCCTAGTGAAACCAGATGTTTGAATTGCTCATAATAAGTCTGCAATGAAGGCAATGTGGACAGTCTCCACTAAAGGAGTGTTTCTGTTCTCCTTTCAGAAGATAATGAAGCGTCTGATTAAGCGCTATGTGCTGAAGGCTCAGGTTGACCGGGAAAATGACGAGGTCAATGAAGGCAAGTGGAATTTTATAATTGATACACCTAACGAGCATGTGCTGTTATTGCTGCTGACCTGGCCAGTACAAGTGTTGAGCTCAGTTAAGACCCTCTGTAGAGAGAGCTTGCCCGTGCTCACACTCGGGTGAGCAGCGCTGACTCTGAGCCACCCTTGTGCCCTCGAAACTCCAGGTCCTTATTTTCCCTTAGCAGAGCACACATCTCACAGGATCTTGACACAGCCCTGCTCACCCCCGTAGCTCTAACTCTCCTTCCCTTACAACAACCAGGGTATTGCCAACACCCAGCCTTACCTTGGTGTCTAAGTAAAGCACTTTCTGACTGCGCCAAGGACACTGCTTTGAGTGGGATCCACATTCATATTGCCATGGTGGCATGTGGTATTTGTGTGTAGATGGAAAAGAACCTCCAACACCTCTTAACTGCTACCCTCCTGCAAATACCCTGTGCAGGTGGAGATCAATATGTGGAGAGAGAACAAATTTGAGAAAAAATAATGAACTCTCCACACATGATTTGCTGTTGCTGTTGGTACCACTACTGCAAGCACAGGTTATTCCTTATAACTGCAAGTATTAAGTGCATAGTGCAGGGAGACCAAATGCAGTTCCACACACATTCCTGACCAAACACACTGAAATTAGTGCTCTCTCAGGTCTAACAAGAACATTTTCCTCTTCCAGGAGAACTTAAAGAAATCAAACAAGATATTTCCAGTCTCCGCTATGAACTCTTAGAGGAAAAGTCCCAAGCTACCAGTGAGCTGGCAAAACTAATACAGCAGCTGAGTGACAAGTTTGGGAAGACCTTAAATAAGGACATTTGATGGTGAATACAAAGAAAGACAACTTGTTCTTGAGACATTGTTCATTCTCAACCAGCATCTTAAGAGGGCAAAAACCATGTGAAAGATGGGTACTGCACACTCAGCTTTTGCTGACAAGCAAATGTTGGTAGGAGCACTTTGGGTTACTCCTGCACTGGGGAGTGACCAGTTAAATCTTTTCTGATACAAAAGTGACTTAATGGTAAAAATCTACACCCCTTGACATCAGAAACAGATGCACCATGGAGAAGGCACCTCCAATTAAAGGCAAAAAAAGCCAGATCTTCATTCATCTGACTCCAGAGAAGACAATGTAACTGTGCTCATTAATACCAACAGAGTCTGTACTGACCAGAATTGGGTGAAGTCTGAAGAAATAATGTACCAAGCATATTCCCTGCAAAAGTTTTACAATTCCTATTCTTGGGTGTGTACCCTCCTTTTATGTTTACATTGGCAACCCTGAAGATAACTTTGAACAGTACTGTGGCTAATGAAAAACTAACGAGAAATCATCTGTTGAAGTGACCAAGGCAGTGAGTAACAAGTAGACACTGACAGCATTGGAAAAATGAAATCAAGCTTGTGGGGTAAATTATCCTTTAACCTGATGAAAGGATTTCCAGCCAAACACTCCTCTCCACCTTTTCCAGCTGTATTAGTTAGTCTGCTGATGGATATGGTCTCTTTGTATGCACTTAGCCTCTCTTTTATCCTTAGTCGATCCCATCTCCAACAACAGTGTACTGAAATATTTGTAATGATGTGAAACTCACTTCCCAGGAATACCCAGAGATAAAACACCTTGTGCTAATGTGTTCAGTTCAAAGAACAGCAGTAATCCAGAGACAGTGATGCAACTGAGCTCAGCTTTCAGATTCCAGAGATCAAACTGCAAGCCATAGGGAGAGATCAATCACGAAGAACATTGCCCAGTAGTTTCCAGCCTTGAAATTAATACAAAAAGGCTTCAATTGAACATTCTGACCAAAAAAAAAAAAAAGGGAATAAAGGAAAAACCATTGTAGAAATTGTTGTCATGTTTTTGGCTCTTACAGAGAATGAGAAAGGGATTCAAACTGTTCTAAGGCTGTGGTAGTACAAGGATCACACTTTTACAACAGGAAAGTTGTGAGTCTGTGCAACACAGCTGCAAAAGTGGATGGCTTGGGTTTTCATGGTTGGCTACATGATTTCAACTTCTTAAAGCACACCTTACTACTTGGGAACCATGGAACTGGACTGTTTGTTTACAAGAGACACCTATAAAATGAACGTGACATTTAGGTTTCAGCTGAGACAAGCAGAGCCAGAAGGTGACCTGTGATCTGTTCTTAAGTGCCAGATGAGAATACATATAGCCTAATAGAATAATAGTTATATTTGTACAAAAATAAAAGAAAACAAAATAAAAAAGTGTACTGTACGTAGATCTGTTTAGAGAAAAAAAATACTGTATTTTTACCTTTAATAAGATTATCTTGTATACTGTAATATTTTTACCTAAAAATGGAAAAAAAAATAAAATTACCTCATAATATTTTGTTGTACACTGAGTGAAATATTTGCTTGATCTTTTGACTGCCTATTACATGGCCATTTTCTTTTCTTTTCTGTGTCATGTTGACAGTGAAATCATTATATGAAGTAATTTTGCCATAGGAATTCTGAAGCCTGAAAGAGCCAGAATGCAACACTTAAACTAAAATACATTTAAAATGAACAAAACTAGGGAATTAAAGGCTCCATGACTAACTACAGTCCACAAAAATGACTCCTCATTTGTGCTTAATTTGAAATTATTGTATCATTTGTAAAATTAACATCTAAGAAGAGAAATTCAGCTCTGCTGTCTTCAGCAAACACAGTGGTGGTACCAAGTGAGCAAACCAAAGTCAAACAAGTCACAGAGGTTTTGTAGACTTTAGCTGGTAGGACAAGTGAAGGGGCATCTGCCCTGATCACCCCATCTGGGTGAGGGGTGCTTTGCTCCCCCAAAGCCCTGGTTGCAGGTGTGGGAAATCTGTCCTGTTGTGTGACCATTCCTGCAATGTGGTGTTGGGGTGAAACACTTAAATGCCAGCGTTCAGCAGAGAGCACCCAGCATCAGTGTGGGAAATCAGACTCTGCAGGTAACAGCATTTACTCATCACTTTGGGCTGCCTCCCACAGTAAGTACTGCCGATATATATTCAGTTTTCCCCATAAGAAGAGGGAATATATTTTATGGCAATACTGCTTTCCCCCTCCCCACCTTTCCAGCCACTGTGTAAAACTTTTTTCCATTTGAAAAACCAGCCCTGTTGTCATGGCACTGTCTTAAAATTTAATCGCATTACAGCCCTACACCTGGCTCCTGATCAAAGTTACTTTACCTTTCCCATTTAGTGTTTTAGGGATTTAAGGAAAATTGTTCTTGGTAGAATTTACAACCACCACCATAATTTAAATTTCTCATGACATTGAATGCAAGTCCTACAAAAATGTTTAGTGGGAATGCTAATGATGCCATGATGATTTTTTGCCTTTTCTTTTATACCCCTTTTATATACTTTTCTATAGTTTTTGTATTCTTAGTGGTTTTTAGCGTACATTCTTAGACTTATTTTGTTAAGTGAGGAGACTAAACATCTTAGAAGCCCCAGACACCAAGGTCCTCTCCAGAACACGTTCTGTAAACTGAGATAGAACCATCCAAGGGAAGGTTCCTTGGGGAGGGGGGGCTCACTCGAGCCTCTCATTGGGGAATCTTTGATAGATATGCTAATTAGTAACACCTATAATGTCATGCCTGATCTATTGTGGGTGTGCATTGCGGTGTGCATTGAGGTGCATTCAACCTGGACGTGGTGCACCAAAGGATCCTTAAAATAAATACAGAGGTAAAATCCCTTTGTCCCTTCTAACCATGTTTGATTCTTGATTTTAAGACCAGGAAAAGGCATCACTATGATGCATTTATATTTTTTATATTTAAATGCAGCTCAGCATTTGCCTGATCTACAGAACAGCAGCACCTACAGGAATATTATTCTACTGCTAAATATTGCAATTGATGCATGCTCTGGACTGCACAAATAACACCGTACTGTGAATAACTTTGCTGAATTTTTGGGTCCTGGGTGGAGGTACAGCTGTGCCCATCAGCTCCTGTCCTTCCAGCATCTGTACAGGTGAAGCAGTGCAGTCCTGCCACAGGTAGTTGGCATGCTGCTCTCACTCAGGAACCTGCCACAGAAGAGCACAATATTTTCTAGGACTTCAAAAGTAGACTAAAAAATGTATTAAAAATACTGTTTAAAAAAATCTGCTTCCTCCCCTTTTGCATTTGCATTCTTGAAAAGTATCAAAGTATGGAGACTTTATATAAATATCCATGACTAGCAAAATTCCACTTCATCAGAGCACTTTCCTCATCTGGTCCCAGTTACACACCCAAGGGAGCTGCTCCCTGTGTATTACTGGGCTGCCAGCAGAAGCAAAGTTTAATCTCCAAGGTCAGTTTATAAGAAGTTAAAATTAAGAAGCTTCACTAAAAGATCCTGTGGAGAACTTGGAGAGTTTGAAGAGGAAAAATCAAGGTAGGTGAGTCCCAGACTGGATTAGATCTGAGACATGTGGGTCCCCTGTCCCATTTCCCATCAGCAGGGGAACCTCCTGGCAGTGCAGTGTCACATCAACCACCCACTGAGCTGCATTTGGTCCAGTCTGTAACACCTCTTACCTTTGGCTTTGTGATACAGGTTCTAATGTTCCTTGGACAAATTCATACTGTGAAGGGATGGAACTTTACCCAAATTATTTGTAGATATAAAATTATATCTTTTTATGGGAAATAGGAGAGGTCATATAAAAGTGAGACTAACCTGGAGTCGTCCACAGAAAAGTGAATATTCTCCTAGAGATCGTCGTAATTCTGCAAATCCCCCAGGCCAATCAAACTAGAACTTAAATAGACACCCTGAGGAAATCAGAACAAAGTCATTCACTAGCCAGTATTGATTTATTGACTGCCCAAGTCTCTAGACAGTTGTTTCACACCTTGCAAAGGCCAAACCAGTCAGCTGCTGCTAACAGAGAGAAAAAAACAGCAGTAAGCATTAACAGGACTTGATATTTCATGGGGCTGAGCTGCCTGGTTTTAAGCCAGGGACCCCTGCTGCCCAGAGGTGCAAGTCCCAAACCAAAGGAGCTGTCCAAGGGCATCTGGCATCATGCCCCTGCTTTCAGCAGCACGGGATGGGCTGTGCAGCCACAGGGCAGATGTGATGCTTCATGCACGCCTTTGCTCTGTAGCTGGACTAATTCTGCCTGAAACTCTGTGACGAATGACTAACAAATACTGTCCTCAGTTCCCGAAAACATGGTCTAAAAGTAAATATGAAGAAGAATAAGAATGGTTTAATGAATAATGGCTTAAAAGACTGCCTGCATCCTGACCGGAGCTCATATTAAATTGTCAGAGCTAGGCTTTATTTTTAATTAATCTACATGAGGAAAGCATTTCCAGCAGGCCAAAAGAAATTGCCCTAATTAAAAGATGCAAGAAATGAATGATCATTCAGTAAGGACAAGCCAGGACACAGTCCATCACCACAAAGGCAGGAGACTTGAGCAGCGTGGACAGGGTTCCAAACACATCTCCAGCTGAGAGCAGATCTCTGCTGTGCCACGGCCGGGTCTGGGCTGCAGTCCTGGGCTGCAGGTGGGGATGGAGGAGACAGGACCAGTCCTGCATGGTGGGCAGCACCCTGCCACAGAACAGCTCTGCTGTCCCCCAGGCACAAGCAGGAGCCTGGCAAACAAGAACCTGACAAAGAGGGCGTTTCATTCCTCGGCTGGCTTGTGTTTGCTTCCCCAGCTAACCAACAGGCAGGGCAATGAAAGCCACGACTTCATAGCCAAGGCTGCCAGGCTGTGCTCAGGGCAGCTTTCAGATGGGAAGGGTCGGTGTTTCCTCTATCCAGACACTATAAATACTTTCCTTGTGACCTGCAAAACAGCGCTGCCCTTGCCTTGGCCACAAACCCCTCCCCACTCCATGTTAGATGCTACAGGCAGCAGGTCCCGTTATTCCCATTTCACCGTGGCTGTGACTGGGCTGTAAACCCGGCAGGTACCACACCTCGTGCTGGACAGCAGCCTGCACAAACTACAGCCTTCAGAAACTTACATTTTTATTGAGAAAGGATAGAGATTGCACAGGGGAAACGAAATAACCTTAGCTTCCAGTGAAGGAAGGCAGGTGCAGAGAAATTCAGTGATTTGCCTTAATGACCTGAAAGGAAGGGGCCAAAAATGGGACTGTGGTTCTGAATCTTATTAGAATGAAAATACAATCATTAGCTTTGCCCTCTCTTGGTCGCTGTTCTGCATCTTTGTAGGGCATGTACTCCTCAGTGAGGGATAAGGTCTGCCAATGCCTGGTGCCAGCAGCACAAGGGCAACAGGGAAAAAAAAAAAGAATTATTTTCTCAGTGATCATATATAATTTTGGGAAGTCATTCTCTTCGAACCCTGGGAGGTTTTAGTGGCTCTATATCAATGATATGTCTTTACTATAGTTAAATTTAAATAAAGTCAAATAGAAATACTATAATGAAAGGAGTAAAATAACTAAACTGCTTCTGGAATTCGTGGTGCCTCTAACAGCAGATAAAAGGGCACTCCCTTCAGGTCATTTGAGACAGACATTTAACACAAACCTGCCGTGTGGCAGAGGGGATTTTGAAGAGCTTAAACAGTTAATGAATAGCTAACGATCCTTTTAATATACAACTAATGTTTACAATAATACAGACTAATATTTAATTCCCTTACTGATGATTAATTATTGTGCTGCAAGGTTTTAATTAGGCTTACGCAGCAGGGGCATGGGGGATCTGGTGAGGAGATGAATTTCTGTGCGGAGCCCCTGCCCTGACTCCAGGCTCTTCTCCAGCAGCTGCCCCTGTGGTGGGCACAGCTTTGGCACTAGCACATCCATGTGGTGAGGGAGCAGATTGATGGCTGAGATCTTCCACAGGATGAAAGTTGTTCCCTTGTACATCCAAGTGGGTGGCACACAGACTCCGTAGCAATTTGCTTTTGAAAACAAGCTGATAGAAACCTGTCCCTGTGCCCCATCAGCTGAGAGCATCCTGCACTGCTGCCCTGCTCTCCCCTGGGAGCAGGGCTCTCAGTCTCATTGTTCTGGTACCCAGCATCACTTCTGATGGCAAGGGTTCTGCAGCAGGGATTGCAATAACTCACCCCAAGGTTTTCATTTGAAGATGAAAGCTTCCATGAAATTAAAAAGCTGGTTTGATGCAAAAGTGTTCTCTGTACAACAATGTGCTTTAGGCCAAATCTTCCTCATGATTCCCAAACACAATTAAAAAATTGAGCTCATCCTAAAAAGAAGCTTGTTGGGCTCATGCGTTTAGAAGCAGCACTGATTGGTTTTGTCAGTCATTCCTGCAGCCAGCCAGGACGGACAGACAGGACTTCAGCAAGATACTCAGAAGACCACACTCCTCCTCCCAACTGTGCACTTGCAGCCAGCCAAGTGACCCCACAGCTTAGGGACTTTTATTTTTGTCACAGATCTCAGGCAAGCCTTCAGGTGACAAGAGGCCAGCAGGCTTGTTCGAGGGGCAGCCTCTAAGCACACCTGAGAGCTCTCGGCTTTCAGGCAAAGCGTTAGTGAGATCCAAGTACGACAGGGAATGAATAACAGACACCTCATCAGAAGCAGCATTCACTACAGAGTGAAAAGACACGACTAGAGGGAGACTTTGGTGCTTATTAAACACTCTTAAGTGTATATTGTGTACCTGGTAGCACCTGGCTCGGTCCCTGCTGCCATCCAGGCATCGCACCAGAGCCACGTTTGTGGTGATGCTCCCGTTTGTCATTCCCGCTGCGACAGGAATCAGTGTGGGAAATACGGTGGAGGGGTGTGATGGCAGAGTCAGCCCAGCACAGGCACAGGAGATGCAGAGAGCAACAGGGTCTGGGGGTAAAACTGCTACCACTTTCCTCCAGGGCAGGAGGGAAGCGATGGTATTACAGACTTGAACCACACACTTACAGCAGGTTTTGCTTTCAGAGCAGAACAGGGTGGGAGCAGGTGTCTGCAGGCAGGAGAGGCATGGGAATGAGGGAGGAAATTCACACTTGTGGCAGCTGAGCTGTAGCATGGAGACTGAGCTGTGCATCACCTGCCTGCGCCTCATCACCCTTTGGGGTGAATTACAGTCCATGCTCTCTGAGTTTTACTGCTGGGTTTCTTCAAATATTTAGAAGAACGTTGGGGAAGGTGGGGGCTCATGTTCTGCACCCAGCCTAAAGTGAAAATGATGAGGAGGGAAACGTGCAACCTGAAATATAATTAAGTGAGAGGGAAAAGTGGGTGTCAGCAGGCATAAGAGAAAATAGTAGCCCTTACTCAACTGGAGTTACAGCCACCAGCATGAACTGCTGCCCGTGAACACCTTTACCCAAGCTGTGCTGGCTCAGAGCTAGCCCCTGGGAATAAACAGAGCATGCATACACCTACAGAGTCTGCCAAAAGCCAGTCCTGGGCCCCTCAATTTAGGAAGTATGTTGAGATGCTCAAACGTGTCCGGAGGAGGGCAACAAAGCTGGTGAAGGGCCTGGAACACAAGCCCTGTGAAGAATGGCTGAGGGAGCTGGCGCTGTTTAGCCTGGAAAAAAGGAGGCTCAGGGGAGACGTTATCGCTCTTTACAACTCCCTGAAAGGAGATAGCCAGGTCAGTCTCTTCTCCCAGGCAGCCACTGACAGAACGAGAGGACACAGTCTTAAGCTGCACCAGGGGAAGTTTAGGTTCGACATCAGGAAAAAATTCGTCACTGAAAGAGTGATTGGGCACTGGAATCGTCTGCCCAGGGAGGGGGTGGAGTCACTGTCCCTGGATGTGTTTAAAAAAAGACTGGATGTGGCACTCAGGGCCATGGTTTAGTTGATGAGGAGGTGTTAGGTCATAGGCTGGACGTGATGATCTCAAAGGTCTCCTCCAGCCTTGTTCATTCTGTGATTCTGTGTCACTGGCTATGGCTCAGAGAGAGCGTCCGAAGGTGGGAGGGATAATTGCGCCTGGCAATGTCAGCTGAAGGCACAGCCTGCTGTGAGCCCTCAGTCCCCAAGACCCCCAAGTACCTGGTGCTCTGGGAGGAGAGAAACTGTTTGTTGCTTGTTTGATTGTTTTTTGCAGGAGTTCTTTCCTGGCTTTTTAATATTTTCTCCATGCTTTAGAAAAAGCTGTGGATGTCTCATAGGGATTTCAGTGGGCATTCACGAGGGGGAAAAAACAATCCAGAGCATTCCCAAACACAAACTGCTGTGGATGGGAGAGGAGGGCGATGCACCCGTGCCTCTCGCTGCTGTTTGCGGTGAGAGCCAGCAGGTTGTGCTCATGAACCAGAAATCCACAGCTCTGCCTCTGGGATGATCCGCAATAAAAGCAAAGCTACAGGAAAAAAAACCAATTCCTCTTTCTGCAGGGTTTTTCTCCAGCTCATCACAGCAGCCTGCCTGCATGTTTTAACAGCCCATAAAGCCACAAGGATCTGGCACTTATTAAACTTTGTTATTAAAAAAAGAAATGTTGAGCTGATGCTTTCGTGTTAGAAAGTCAATATTTCTTCAGCTGACTCTGATGCACTCAAAGAAGTCTTCTGCTTTTTGCTGTCTTACTCCTTTTTTTTTTTTTTAAGTGTCTGCTGGCTCCCAGGGTATAACACCTTTCAACATCTCTCTCTCATTCATACCTACACAAAATACAGACATAGAGCTCCAGAAGAAAATTCCCTCTTCAGCTGAATTTTGTGTGTAGGACCAACTGTGGCCAGAACTGCTGCTTCCCTAAAGTAGAGATTCTGCTATTTAAACTTATTTAAAAATATAAAGATTAGGTTCTCTTCCAATCTGTACCTACATAAGCCAACACCAAACTGCTTTAAATTAGAAAATAAAATCATGTTTCTTCTATCACCTCACATGCAGGGTTTCCTTAATCAATTCTTCCGATTTTAGTAGTATTTCTAACAAAATGTGGACAATTCTTACACCTGAAGTACCAAGATGTTTGTGATAGCAGAATGACTGACAGTTTTTTCCAAAATCTGATGGGGAATCCCTCCAGCGTTCATCTTTCTTGGAGCTGGAACTGAGCTTTAAGCCTCTTTCTTGTTTCCCTTTCTAGGCACAAAGGCTGTCCTTGACCAAAGACAGCACTTCAGCCATAACCTAAAGTTCCATAAGTGCACTAACTTATTTCTTGCTAGTCTTCTTGCAGCAGTGAGTCAGAAATCTTCGTGTTATAACAGCTTAAACCAACGACCTTGGTGCTCCCAGAAGCACAAGAGACAGGCGAAAGCTCAGGAGCCAAGTGCAGCTCTCCAAAGCCACCATAAACTCATTCCTGGTGTTCAGGTCTGCAGCAGTACCTGAGATGCTCTGTCAGTAGTAAGGGACTCCTGTGGGGGTGGGGTGAAAGGCAGGAGTGATCCAGAATTATGGGGATGACACATCCACCACACCTCGATTTAAATTGGGTATTCACAGTAAAAAAGCTGAGCTGGCCCAGATAAAGAAGTTCGACTGTTTCTTGAAAAGAAGAATAAAGCAGACATAAAAGCGTGCTGTTAACTGAATTAGTGAACATCAGAAAAATCAAAACGAGTCTATCAACAGCTCTGTGTGTCAGTCCCACTGCTCCCCGTGCTTCCCACAGCCCTGAACTGCGGGGACCTGGAGCCACCCCCACGCCACGGGCACCCCCCTGTACGTGACACGCTCAGCCTGAACCACAGCCTGCAGCTTGTGCAGGCAGAGGGCTGCGGTTCAGAAACGTATTGTTATCTAAGTCAATCCTCTCAGCCAACCAATTCCAGCAACTCACTTTGAAAACACCACCCACGTTCTGTAAAAATTCAGATTTGAGATGCAGCCCACAGAGATTAATGAGGGTTTGAATTTATGCCTCAAGAGCTTCCAATGGTTTGATTTTTCTGCTATACCATTATAATCTTCCTATACGTGAAGGCTGCTCACATACCTCCAGAAAGGGCTTGATTTCACAGCTAATAAAAATTGCATTCAGGAAAATTAAATAAATAAAGCAGTTGCTATTACTCAGTCTGTATTTTAGCACAAAGTCTGGTGATGCAAATTAGTGTGTGGTGGCCAAACTGAGTTTCAGGAGGTATTTTTCTCAGCTGAAGCTCTGCCATGTGCAGGTGGGCCCCATGAAAGGGATCCAGTGGGGTGGGGGCTCTGCAAGGCCCCTCCACCTGTCCTGGCACTGGGGGGCACTTCCCAGCAGCCAGATGGGGAAGTTCCCTGTGGAGAGCTTTTCACTCAAGGTTTGAGGAACGGCAGAAGCCAACAAGACCCATCCAGTATTCCTCAGCCTGGTGACAATTCCAGCAGGCCTAGTGACAATTCCTCACCACTTATGCATGAATGCTGCTGGAAGCCATCCCGCTGAGTGCCCCCATAAAAAGCAGTCAAGCACAGCTCTGCACGTACCAGGCCCTGCAGTACAAGCACTAAACAAGGTGTTAGCTTGGGCTCAGCAGCTGGAAAACACCTCTGTGAATTTCTAGTTCACTCTATTATGCTGCAGCAGACACAGGCAGCCCCAGCAGAGCACCGGGGTTTCGCTTTTCTGTGGGAGTGTTGCTTTTCAGATTTCATTTTTATCAAGTTTGAATTGGACACTCTGGGGGAAAGGAGGGGCAAGAATCCAAGCACCGATTGAAAAGCTGAATAACCTTGTTCACACAGACTATCAGAAAATGTCTCTATCCTCTCCACCTCTCCCAAAAAGGAAAGAGAGAACATTTACCTTTTCTTAGCACTGAGTATCTCCTCATATATATTTCTGAGTGATCCAAGAACCAATAAAGCTGTAGGAAAGAAAAGACATTCCTCTCTACACGTTACATGTGAGACACTCTGAAACAGCTCTCAGGATTGTCCCACAGACCAAGCCCAGAATGACAGCATGGACCACCACTGTCTGGCATTTGGGATATTCCTGCTTCTGCATCTGCTTGAGCCTCATTGTGCACAATCCAGCACAACTGTACACATTTCATGGGTAATGTACTCAAAATAAGCATTACTCAGACTGATGACTAGGTCTTCCCCTACAGCCATCTGGATGGTTTATTTTAGAAAGTGATTTGGAGGAACAGTGCTTTATTCACAATTGTTCCTAGGGCTCTGTGAGAACACAGGGGCTGTCAGGATCCAGCTCCTGCTTTTCTCTCACTGGCCTCCAGCTTCACATTCCCCTCAGTAGTTCCCACAGTTTTTGAAGGAGGAAGATCACATTTATCATTAACCACAACACCCTCTTATCATCGAACTTTGAGCTGCAACACTGTGCAGGTCCCAGAGATGACTCACCATAAACTCCCTGACCCAGAGCCACCACACACCTCCAGCACATGTCACCTTGCACCGGGCTGCAGTCACGTGGCAGAGCTGCACTTTACATAAATGCAAATTCATGTTCAAATTACTCACTCAGGCCTTTGCTGGAATTGCTGCCTTTCAGTGTGTGTCACTTGCTGCACTGGAGCCGTGATGGGCAGTGGCACACTCAGGGTGCCACCAACACGGGTCCCAGAGGCTGATGCCATCCTGCATGCAAAAAGGGAGAGGCACTTTAAATTTAGGAGGGGTTCTTGTGTATCTCATCCAAGCCTCATGGTACCTAAATTATTTATTGTGGATTTGCTGCATTATTTATTGAGTTCCTTTTGCCCATGCAAGGAACATGAGCCAGTGCCTCTGCCACAGATTTCATACACCATCCCAGTTCCAACAGTTCCTTCCCATTCTCCTCCAAAGGACAGATTACCAGGCTATTTTCAAGGTAAAAATGTTTTCCCGTGGGTGCAGTGTTCTCCTTGGGTGAAAAGATTCCAACCAACCTCTGGAGAGGCAGGATCTTGCCCGGGAACCATGGCAGAATGAGCTGAAATTATCACAAAAGGTCACGGAAAGAGTTTTTGTTATCAATGTAGTTCTGGTCACTGTGAACAAGGAGCCATGTTGGTACCCCCAGGTATTCACATGCCCTGGAGGGCACTGCTGGACTCTCCTGCTGTGGCTTCCTCTTCGAAGAGGCCAAAACAACCATGGAGCATTTCCCATGTTTGAACCACTGAAGCTCTCATGGACTGGCATGAAGCTGTGTCAGGGAAGGTTTAGGTTGGGTATCTTCACCCAGAGGGTGGCTGGGCACTGGAACAGGCTCCTCAGAGCAGTGGTCACAGCACCAAGCCTGACAGAGCTCAGTGAGTGCTTGGACAGCCCTCCCAGGCACAGGGTGAGATCTTTGGGGTTATCCTGTGCAGGGCCAGGAGATGGACTCAATGATCCATGTGGGTCCCTCCCAGCTCAGGGTATTCTGTGATTCCGTGACTGGCTTTGCTTTCCCACGTCAGGGCAAAGCTTCTGTCTGCTGTTTCCCCTGAGCCGAGGCCGCCTTTTCAGAGAACATTTCCATCTGTAATTACTGCACAATGGGACAAAGTGAGGGTGCTTTGATCATGTATTCATGATATCTCCCCTGCTTTGAAGATAACTCTGCAGAGTGACAGCAGCTGTTTCAATCCCCAGGTGGTGCCAATAAATACAGGAACCGGTAGTTTAACACAACGCTATCCGTGGTCTCATATTACCCCAATACCTAATAATAGAACAAAGCTGTGAAATATAGCAATGATCCCACAGCTGCAAATTACCTATTAAACCAAAGCAAGACGTGTAAAGGATGGCTGTTATCACCCTCCAAGCCAGTGAATCGTCAAGTGCCCTCCCATCTGCAGAAAGGATTGCAGATTTCATTTATTTCTCTAATACCTGTCAGAGCAGGAAAAAAAAGGCAGGATATTTTAAAAGGTATCAAAAATCATCACTGCCTGGACCAAGATGGAACCTCTTAAATTGTCAGATTTCACAGCAAAGTCTGCGTGACACTTCTGCAGGTCTTTCATAATCCTGCCCTGTCAGAAGGTAATAGGGCTGCTTGTGATTTGATCTCTAAAGTAATTGCTAGTTGGGAGAAATAAGCAAGACCATTCATTATATTTCACAAAGAACAAAACAAAACACAACAATAACAAGATAGAGGATAGATTTGGCTTGTTGAAACAGATGGATATTCCCTCAACTACATTTCCAGGGCAGGAAGGTGCACCAGTCTCTTTCCCACTGTGGATTTTTAATAAAAGAAGCAGAAGCAAACAAGGAAGGTTGATACCATGAGGCTGCAAAGGCAGTTGCAGTCTCAAGAGAGGCAATTTTGCCTACAGTTCGTGCTGTGTGGTCTCCAGGGATGTATTCTTTGCTGGCATTAATTGGCATGGAAAATCAATACAGCCATGTGGATAAGCTGCAGTTGTTGCCTGGATCTTTCTTTCCTTCCCCTCCACTCACAGAGAGTTGCTGTATATTGGCAAATTGCTCCTTGGGATGATATGTGCTAACTCCACAGTTCCTCGAGTAAACTCATTTCTCTCTAATCCCCTCTGCTGCAGAGGCTTATGAAGGCAGTTGTGATTCCTGGATCTCTGCCTTTGGCTACACCTGTGATTAATGGCATTCCCCAAGTCTTGCAGATTTGGGATTTTGAGAATATGGTGGGAGAAAATTTGAATTTGTCGGGCCCCAGGAGTCTAAAGTGTTTTGAGTGTCAAATCTTCCCTGTGTGGCATTAGATTATCCCCATTTACACATTATTTTATCCAGACTTCACATTTCAAATAGCGATTCTTTAGGGGTCCCTTGAATCCATTTTTTGTTAAATACGAAGAAACACACTCAAGCTTTTTTTGCTGCCCTTTCCCTTGAGACTCCATCCATTTTTTACTGTACTCTCCTGCATATTCTTCTCTTATTTAAACCTGCAGAGTTTACTCTTCTTTTTTATTTCTACTCAACTTTTCACTGTTTTATTATTTTTTTTTTTGCATTTCTCTGGTGCTGGTGTGACATCCCAGAGATGAGAGGATGGATGCCACACAGTCCCAACAGTGCTGTCCCTTCTTGTCGAACCTCTGGGACTGAGTACCATTCCTTGTTCTTTACTGGAGATCTATTAAGGGCTGAAAAAACAATAAATTAAGGAATAAATCCAAATTGAGACCATACTGTATGTGGTTAAGGGGGAGTTAAGCTGGCTGCTGTTTTTCCCTCTCACTGGCTTTATCTCCAGACCAGTGTCAAAGAGATTTGCTTGACAGCAGCCAAGCAGATAGGAACCTACGGTTCAGATAAACAATATAAACAGGGAAACAATAAAATAATTACATGGATTGCAGTTACACAGGAATGAGAGCAGCAACAGGGGCATAGCCAGAATGGTGCAACTCCACAAGCAGGAGTTTTAAGTGTCCTGANTCGGGCCCCAGGAGTTTAAAGTGTTTTGAGTGTCAAATCTTCCCTGTGTGGCATTAGATTATCCCCATTTACACATTATTTTATCCAGACTTCACATTTCAAATAGCGATTCTTTAGGGGTCCCTTGAATCCATTTTTTGTTAAATACGAAGAAACACACTCAAGCTTTTTTTGCTGCCCTTTCCCTTGAGACTCCATCCATTTTTTACTGTACTCTCCTGCATATTCTTCTCTTATTTAAACCTGCAGAGTTTACTCTTCTTTTTTATTTCTACTCAACTTTTCACTGTTTTATTATTTTTTTTTTTGCATTTCTCTGGTGCTGGTGTGACATCCCAGAGATGAGAGGATGGATGCCACACAGTCCCAACAGTGCTGTCCCTTCTTGTCGAACCTCTGGGACTGAGTACCATTCCTTGTTCTTTACTGGAGATCTATTAAGGGCTGAAAAAACAATAAATTAAGGAATAAATCCAAATTGAGACCATACTGTATGTGGTTAAGGGGGAGTTAAGCTGGCTGCTGTTTTTCCCTCTCACTGGCTTTATCTCCAGACCAGTGTCAAAGAGATTTGCTTGACAGCAGCCAAGCAGATAGGAACCTACGGTTCAGATAAACAATATAAACAGGGAAACAATAAAATAATTACATGGATTGCAGTTACACAGGAATGAGAGCAGCAACAGGGGCATAGCCAGAATGGTGCAACTCCACAAGCAGGAGTTTTAAGTGTCCTGAGGAAGGGACTTTCTATTCAAAACCTTCTGTTTTCCCAGAATGATCATCTGGTCCAGCAAAAGGCTCTGCCTTTCCCTAAGGATCTGGTGTCAGTCATAGATGACATTTGATGCCAGGCTGAGTGTTAGTCCTTGGCTCTCTCTGTGTGAAGAGGTGCCCCTGTTGGTGTCCCCACAGACAGGGGCCAGAAGAGGAACGTGTAGGGCTGAGGGAATTGGGATTGTTCAGTGTGGAGAGGCAAGGCTCTGGGGTGGCCTTTTTGTGGCCTTTGAGCATCTGAAGGGGCTACAAGAAATCTGGAGAGAGGCTGTTTACAAGGGCTTGTAGTGCTAGGACAAGGGGGGATGGCTTCAAACTGAAAAAGAGCAGGTTTAGATTGGATATTACAAGGAATTTCTTCCCTGTGATGGTGGTGAGGCCCTGGCACAGGTTGCCCAGAGAAGCTGTGGCTGCCCCATCCCTGGAAGTGTTCAAGGCCAGGTTGGATGGGGCTTGGAGCAACCTGGGATAGTGGAAGGCGTCCCTGCCCTTGGCAGGGGGTTGGAACAAAATATCTTTAAGGTCCCTTCCAGCCCAAACCCCGGTTCTGTGTCCAGGCCTGACTCTTTGACACTGCAAAACAAGGACAAAATGAATCCAACTTTGTGATGCTTTTCAAAAAGAAATTGCTCGTATCTCTGAGGATTTAAATTATTCTGTCAGACATTGCTGCTGGCATGAACTGTTGGCATGGAGACTGATGCGAAATTTAATACAACATAAATAAAATATTAATGACATAGGAGAAACCAGTAGGGATTTAAAGAGATACTGAGATGCCAACCAAGCTATGGTTTGAAGTTCATCATATGAACAAGAGGAAAAACAGTGATTAAAACTATAAAGGGCAGTGAAGAATAGCCTCATTCTGCCAAAGTCTTCTGACCATCAAAAGCACTCAGAAAGGTCTGATTTGGCAGAGGGATGAAATGAAGAACTTCCTAAAAATGTGGGGTTTTTTTTCTTTTTCCTGAACAGAAATTAACAGAAGGTCTCTGTCAGGAGGAACAAGGCCAGGCCAGCGGGCTGTGGGACATGGCTGAGAGTGCACCAGGTACATCACAGCACTCACTGGGGGCAGAAAAACTCTCGCCTGCATCTTGGGTTGCCTTTGCAAGAAGACAAACACCCAGAGGAGAGGAGAAAGGATATTGCTGGAGTGGGGTGCCTGGGAAGCATTGCTGATTATATTAGTATGGGTACAGTCTGAGAGATTAAGGCTAAAATCCCTGTTTCGATAATAAAATTGTTCCAATAAGTTCAGCTGATTCAGATACCAACCCAGATGTGCAAAGGTTGAGTTAGAGCATTTACTGAAGGCAGCATGAAAAATGGTTCCCATTCTCCAATACCCTGAGCAATCACCTTTCCCAGTACAATTGTTGGGTTTAGTGCTGCATTGCTAGTTTGAGAACTCTTTTTCTTCTGCAAAGATATTTCACTGAAAAGTTCCCAACAATCCCTAATTCTGAATACTCACACTAAGTTCTATTTGTAGTCACACACTTCCGAAACATGCAAAGATAATGAGCACTGAGTATAACCTAGAGCATGATGGAAAAACACTAAATGAAATCAGATACTTATATGAGCTTTTCACAGGCTCAGATATTTGAAAAGCTGTTGGTAAACTATCAGAGAGTCAGCAGAGAGGCAGGAGGCAGGAATGATTAGAACAGGTCCTGAGCTGGTGCAACCAACACAGAGCTCAGAGCCAAACCAACTTTATTAAAATAGCTGGTCTTGGTGGACATGAAAGCAGAATTTCATTCCAAAACAGCATATTTAATATTTATTTATGTCTAAATGATTGGGAATTAAGTCCTCTCTGCTCACATCTCTTTTCTCTTTGCAAAGCTCTGTTATCCACATCCCTCAGTCCAGATCCTCTTACTGGTTGTATGAAAACAGTATTAAAAAATAAATAAATTTTCTGAAGCCTGATAATTTTCCATTTACATAAATCATAAAAATTTCTCTTGTGTGCATTGGAAGAGAAAGGCTGAGTGGTTTGGGAGTAATGTAAGTATATCTGGGCTGAATATCTGAGAGAGAGCTGGAGATGAAAGACTCCCAGATACCATGTATTAGTCATAATTTAAAAGCCCTGTCTCCAGGAGATAAAATTGCCCCAACTAACTACTATAAATGCTGACTTTCTAATACAGGACTTACAGCACTTCTTATTGAATGCTCTGTGCATCACAGAGCATCATCACAAAGAGCCACAGGAGGAGGACATTATGTTGGGTGACAATGGAGACCAGAGCATAATCACTGGGGATTTGTGCTCTATCATTAACTCACTATTCAAAATGAACCAGAGAAAACAAGAGACGCACATCCTCCAGAGCCACAGGGCAACAAATTCAAGGGCCCTTTTCTGTTTGCAGGTGCAGATCAATCAACTGGGCATCTGTGCATGTGCAAAAATTGTCTCAGTGCCTCTTGCACAAATGGGTATAATTGTATCTGAAATATTTTAAGCATAATCTCATTGTAGGAGGCTTACACAGGCACAGGGATTACTGGGAATAGTCACTGAGACAATACACGAGGAACAAAATCAGTTCACATCTCCATCAATTATTCAGTGAATGAGAGCTGATGTTCGGGCTGGTCTGTGGCTGCATCAGTTTATTGCACACTATCTAGAAAGCTGCATGAGGTGCTTATTGACTCATGGGGATGTGGGGAAATGCAGGAGAATGGTGTGGAAGTGCTCATTAAAGTGTTTAGCACATGCACCTATTGTGCTTGTTTTCCTTCTATTGTCTCTTGGGCAAGCCAGGAGGCTGGGCCGTCTCCCAGAGAGGATGTCTGAAGTCAACATCAAAAATATTTTCCTGGGAAGTGGATACTGATTTATAAACAAAAGTACTCCTGGGCAGAGGCCAAGTGTCCTCATGGCCTGGGTAATGTCACCTCTGCACCTTCCATGGTCCCTCTGGATCCGTCCCACAGAGCATAAACCTCCAGTCTTACCTGCAGGGGAGGGGCGTCTGTAAAGGGCTGTGCCCTGCACCAGTGATGCTGAATACTCAGTACAGGTTCCTCTGTACCTTCTCCACAGAACTCCCTTCTATGGGCTCTGTGTTCTAGACTGAAACTGTCTTTATTCAGCAATAAAGACCACCCTGCAATTCTCACGTCACTGTAGAAGAAAAAGACAACGAAAACCAGGATGCCATATTCAGAGCACCAGTCACTTAAAAAAAACCAAAAAAAACCAAAAAAACCCAAAAAAACCCCAAACCAAACCAAACCAAACAAAACAAACCTTTCAACTGAAAAAAATATTATTTCTTTCTGTCAGTGCCCATGACTCCTATAGCCTGACAATGCTTCTAAAAAAGGGTCCTTGTCTCCTGGTGTCCTACATTCTCCTCTTTTCTACATCCCTCCCATCTCCCTTCTTCCCATGCCCAGTCCCTGTCCACACTTTAGAGCAGCTCCTTGCACTGAGAGCTCCTAACCCACCCACAGCTGAGATCTTGAGATGTTACTCCCACTCAGATCAGTCCCTTTGGTGGTGTTATCTTGCTCTCATGTTGCATTATATTTTCATTACTATAACTTCAGATGTTACTTTAGTCCCAGTAAGTGCTAACAACAGCATTGGTGAAAGTACTCGCAATTAGGTAAATAATTATAAACACATTTACAGTAATTCACCTAGGAAGCCAATCATGAGCCTGCTCTGGAAAAGCTCATTTCCAGGCAAATAGGTTTCAACGTTAGTTCCTTCCTACTGCGGAAGGTGAGGGAGATTAGAGATGGATACCTGGGACAAATGCTCCCAGCTGTGCTCCCCGCCTGAACCCCTGTCTTCCAGCCTCAGTGAAGGTTGTGGACAGCCAGCAGAGAGGGCAGCACCTCCACTGCTGACCCTGGGAACTCGTACAGACCTGGCATGTGTTTTTCTGGAGCAGGGTTTCACAGGAGTGTGTTTTCCTGGCTACCATCTGCTGTACTGGGCAGAGCATCAACGGTATCCATCAGAGGGTTGATAAAAATCACATACATGGCAGCAATAAGGCACAGGATTAGACTGGAAGAGAAAACCAGCAAATATTCAGTTTTAAACAGCAACAAGGCCAGAGTACGTGAGAGGTGCGATGAGCAGTCTCAGCAGAATCTCCTATTTTTCTCTTTTTTTTTAACATCATGCAAAAGCAAGATCTTTCAGCAACCCTACCAGAAAGTATTCCCTAAGCTGTCTGCGGAGCAAACCTTGGAGATCCAGGAAGCCCACAGGAGTCAGCTGCCACCTGCTTCCCAAACAGCAGAGGTGCTGCTCTCTTCAGGTATTCACCATCGTGCTGTTTTTAAAAGATGACTAGAACACCTTAAAGGCATCGGTGTTGTGCCAGATTTCTCCCGAGGAAACTTGCCTGGAGGCATTTAAGAAGCTGTATGCATGCCCTCCTTCCAGCCCAACCCTCGGGTTGTTTGCTGTTACCTGGAGATGCGGACACTGCCTGCACACTTTCCTCCTCCCACCCACTCCATCCTAGCTCAGCTCACAGGGGTTGGTCACTAATCGTACCAATGAAGGTTGTTAAAATAATTCAGCTGATTTGGTGCAGAAACAGCAGCCTTTATGCAATTTTTGTCAACTTTGGCTGTGACACTGTTTATTATCAGCTGAGGACTTGTGAGCATCAAGTGGAGATGTTTTCTGCAGCTGCTGCAGGAAGATCACAGCCGACCTGCTGGTGCCCTTTAAATGCTTCTCTCATTGAACATTCAAAAGCTGAAGGGCTCAGACACATTCTTTGCCCCTCATTTCATCACAGCTGACCCAATAACACACAAAGGGAGCTGATTTGCCTTTGGAATGCCAGGTTTTGCAACCATGGAAATACGTAAATGTGTTTCCCTCCCCCCTTCTCAGGGAAATAGCTGAAGTACAAAAGCCCAAGAAGAACAGAAAAGTTTGCTTGCTCAGTGAATCTGGAGTGAGCAGGCAGTGTCAGCCGGGAGGGACTCGCCAAGAGTGTCCAAAGTGTCCAGTACAAATCCTGTGCAAGGGATTGGCAGCTTGCAGGATTCATACATGTTAATCTGCTTAGCTGAATTTGCTATAAGCTTGGCCCGACTTTTAAGGTTTGCAATAAGCTACCAAACAACCCTTCCTGATTAGTTTAGTCATTCCAGCACAACTTTTTGAGTCAGAAGAATTTAGCGTTTCCATGGCAGAAAACGGTAAGTTCCACTTGGACAAAGCTTGTATGAAAGGGAGTCAGAGCCTGAGAGGAACCTCAATGTAATTTTCACCTTGTGCACTCTCCGAGTTTCATGGATTTGTTTTCTTCCATGCGGAAATACCGATACTTCAGTAGATAGAAGCTTTAGCACAGCAGAACAAGCTATTCACACCTTTAGTGAAACACGCTCACGTAGCCTGTGGCTCACTTGGGATGCTCATCTTACTGGTGATTCCTGCCCTAATCTTGTCACACGCCATTTCTCTGGGTGATTGCAGCCTATTTTCCAAAGGAAATGAAAAAGTCTCCTGCAACAAAAATCCCTGCAGCTGAATAGGAAAAAACTTTCACAGCTGCTTTGTGGCCGCTCTCCAGCCTTTCCTCTAGCTGGGCTGGTTGCTCTGTGAGCAAGAGCTGCTCTTTGCTGAAGCTGCTCCTGCTTTGCAGCGTCCCACCCTCCCACACCCAGCCTCTCCGTAGTGTGTATTTATTTTCCTGCTGCGGATGCAGGCGGCAGACGTGCGGATACCAGGAAGGAGCAGCAGATGCTGGGCTTCATCCCCCGGCCCACTGAGCGAACGAGCAGCTTGGCTTCGGTCCCATCCCACCCCGCCCGCCGATGCTGAACCCAGCTCTTGTGACAGGGAAAGGTAAAGCCGACGGCTCTTCTCGTGCTGCTTTAGTCATCACGGCAGAAGGCATTTCCTTCTCCCTGTACCTACCGGGAATAGCTACAGGAACATGCTGGCAGCATCCTGTTGTTCTGAACGAGAACTGCCCCACAAGTGCTTTCCCATGTTACCTCACCCCTTTGCTATCCGCAGCGTCTGTCTGTCGTGGCTGGCTGGGAGGAGCAGGACACACAGCAGGGCCCTGGTCACAGGGCTCAGCCACACTCACCTCTGCTCCTCTCTGGCCGTCAGGCACATCCCTGGCTGACAAAACACCCTGTTTTACAGGAGGTTTTATAGGGGGGTTGGAGAGGATGCCCGGCTCTTGCGCAGATGAATGCAGGAATCGTGCTCTCCCATCTCCCCCACTGACGGTAACCTGCTCTCCTGTAGCAGCCCCTTCTTCACCATGTAGCCCCCAAACTTCCCAAACCCACAGACAAACTCAATTTAATAATGAGGTGTTTAAATGCACTAGCACACTCTTACATGCAGAAGCGGCTGTTGCTAATAGAAACAGATGCTCCATTTCTATGGAGGCAGTTTACTCAGGAATTGATGCCAACAAGGGGCCTCATCCTGCACGGTGCTGTTGCTCAAGGGGAGCAGAGAACCATGTAGGAGGTGCTGAGCATCTTTCCATAAACACCTTCTTGAAAACAGGCAGTGTCTGTAGCTGTTTGGAAAGCAGATTTTGATTTCTCTAAAGTGTGAAATAGTTACAGGAAGAAGGAAAACATTCCCCCATCAACAGAACGTCTGAGCAAATGCTCTGAAAGTAGTCACTGGTTTAGAGCACATAAGCAATGCCACATCTCTGATCTCACATTTGATATTGTGGCAACTCTTTGCTACTGTTGGCCATTAGCTTTAACATTAAAGATTAAAAACCCCAGGGGAGCTACATACTATTAAGGAGTTTATCTAAGAATTTATCAAATGGCATGTGGGCCACACAACTCAGGCTGTGTCTGTGTCTATACTCACTCGGGAATCTCAAGGCATCCCTGAGGGCTTTTCTGCAGCAGTGGAAAATGATGGAAACGTGCTCAGTTGTGACATGGATGTGTGCACAACATGGGATTCCCGGGCAGGAAGGTCCATGGGGGTTCAGGAATGAGAATGAGCAGGTGGCAGTTGGAAGGCATGAAATATCCTGCCATTTCGGGGTTGTGGGTCCTTGAAATCTGCACCTGGCTGCAGGATCTCCAGACTCCCAACCACGTGAGCATCCCAAGCCCTGCACTCTCTCAGGACACCTTGTACCCAGCTCCAGGGAGGAGGCAACTGTCCAGGCTGCAGCCTGTGCGCACTGAGTCATGCCACGCATGATCCCATGCCCATCCCATTAACGGGAATATCTCCCTCTGGGTTATCTCAACTGTCCAGAGGTGGCCGAGGTCGAGCCTGAATTTCCCATTTCCCTCCTTGCCTGTCTCTCGCAGCCAGCAGCAGGCACAGGAGCCTGAGACACCTTCAGAAAAGCACACAAGACATGGAGCCCTTGATGAGGAGTGTTGCTCTCACTGCTCACCAGTATTACACCTGCTTCTTTCCCTCCCATCCTGGTCTAAGGGACAGACATCCAGGTAAGCTCTTAACAACTGTTCTCCATTCCTATTTCATTTTGAAGGCTGCTATTCCTACTTACAAGCACTTGGATGGTGAAAAGCCCTCCTAACTTTCCAGTAACACCAGACCAATTAAAAAAAATTTTCTCTCTCCCTACAGACCTTGCACTCTCTGCATATGGTCTACTCTTGATGACAGTCAACAGATTATTGGTCAATATAAAATCCAAAATGACAATATCAGCATTTAATCTGGTTTCAATGGTAGATTCTCCTCTGATGTCTATAGGTGTAGCATCGAGCAATAAAAAAAACCCCTGATTTTAGGGAGTTGCTTTTATATTTTTTTTTTGTCTACAGAGATGGTGTGAAGCTCTATTACATTTTCCTCCTTCTGCCCTCAGATCTGCCTCACACCTCCCGTAAAAGAACAGCTCTTTATTCTGCTGGGAGCTAAACAGGGAGCATAAACTATGGCTAAGTGCAGGCTTGCTTCTCCTGTAGCCGCAGGAGAGGACTCAAGGTCCCTGCAGGATGAGCAGCCACCACAAAAGCTCATCTGATCAGTGAAGGAAGCCTCTGAGGGACGTGGGTTTGGGGTTGGAGCACTCCCTTGACACCCCCTGCACACACACATGTTTTATGGAGGTACCAGGGATTTCTACCCTACTCCTTTCCCAGAGGAAAGCTGTGCTTTCCTGGTATCTGCTGCCAGTTAACCATAGCAGGACGAGAGCAGCGCATGCTGCAGGTGGCCCTGGGCTCTGTGTGTGTGCTCAGGATGGAGATGATGTTGGCCAGGCAGGAATGTCCAAGCCCTTCCTGCATCTGGCTACCTCCTGTGTGGGCTGACAAGAGACCTGGGAGAAGATCTGACCTTTAAAGCCTCCACCTGCAGTCCCTCTGGGTGAGGGGATGGACAGGCACAGGGGGCCATGGGATGGATGCCTGAGCAGAACCAGAGCTGGCAGAGACCTCCGGAGTCCTCTCATCCACCTCCACCTCAGAGAGCAATGACCACACCCACATCATGCCTGGCAAATGCTTCCCCAGCCTGCCCTTAGAGACCCCAGGGACAACGTCTCCAGACCCACCTCCCCAGCTCCATATCTGTGCTGTCACCCCCACCAGTCACTCAGCCGTCTCTTGCCACCCTCCCTCCCAATCAATCATGTTTTGTCTGTCTTCTTTGGTTTTGTTCTGCTTCTTTTTCTGTTCCCTCCCTGCCTGTGCTTTCTCTAATTTCTGACATTGATTTCAACACCTTTTGTTCCTCCTCATCCTTGTCTTCCTTTCCCAGATCATCTTCGTGCCTGTCTCAAGCACAGCCCAGCCTGTGCAAAGTAATCAGCTTTGAAAACCTTTCCAAACTGTATTTCCCTTCTTGGAAAGAATCTCAAAGCCAAATAATAGATGTTTATTTTAATTAATGATAGACCACAGCCTAGTATTAAAATCACCTTCTGCTGACAGAATGCACTTAACTGACTCCTGATTTGCTCGGTCAGTGGGGCTGCTGGATTCTTTCATTAATTCCAGCCAAGAAGAGTGTCCCACAGCGGACTTGGCTGTGCACATAAACAGCACTGTAATTACAGAGCACATCTGTAGTTAAGGTTAAGGCAGCCTGCTTCTGCAACCTGTGATTTTCCAGGCTTCTAACCTGGCAGTGATGGGACCTGCTGAACCAAAACTTCTGCACTTTGCTCCGTGGTGCCTCATTGCAGCAGCGCTCCAGAGAGGCAGGAATGCACTTGTAAGCTATATCAATTGATAATTGAGAACCCTTCCCACCTTTCACATCAGTCTTCCTATTAGATAACTGCAGTGAATCAGGGAGCTCAAGCCCTCGGTCCTGTGCAGTCGCATCCCTGGGACTGAAAGAAGTCCTTCCCTGATGTCTGGGTAGACAGAATGTCTGTGTCAGGGTCTGTCTCAGACTTCTTCCAGGGACAAAAATCAATTATGACTCAACTGAAGTTTCTCTGACTCTCTAGGGCAGGACAAGTCACTTGTTTAACCTTTGCAAGCATCTTCTCTTAGTTCCATTATTTCATAGGATTGTAGAATCACAGAGAGGTTTGGGTTGGAAAGAAGCTGAAAGATCATCTCGTTCCAATCCCCCTGCCATGGGCAGGGACACCTTCCACCATCCCAGGTTGCTCCAAGCCCCGTCCAACCTGGCCTTGGACACTTCCAGGGATGGGGCAGCCACAGCTTCTCTGGGCAACCTGTGCCAGGGCCTCACCATCTTCACAAGCAAGAATTTCTTCCTAATATCTAATCTAGACCTATTCCCTTTCTGTTTGAAGCCACTCCCCATTGTCCTATCAACTACATGCCCTCATAAATTCCTTGGTTTCCCTATGAAGGTTCTTAGACTGTTTGGAAGGGGATTTTTTGAGGTAAATATGTAAATGATATTTTGCACTGAGAATTGAGTTAATGGCTGTAAATATCAGCACACTGCTTCCCCCTCTGCCTGGCTAAACACACCAGTGTAAGTTCCCAGTGGTGGGTAGGTATCTGGAGTGCCTCACTTTTGCCATCCCCATGTCACGTACGCACTGGTGACCTTAGCCATGCCACACGCATCTCCACACCCTCCAAGCAGTGGGTAGGCTTCTAGGGGAGGTGCTGAGCAATTGTTGCTGCCAGTTCCTGGAGTTCCTCGGGAAATCTCCATCCAGCCCTTCGTGCTTGTCTCTGAGGGGATGGGGAAACAGGATTCATTGACTGAATCTGATCCAAGAGGAGACACAGCCCTGAGCTGGGAAAAGCAGACAGACTTGCTTCCCTGCAAGGCACCATGTGCTGCAGCTGCCAAAATCCCCGAGGGGAGATGACCCCCGGAGATTTATCTTCCAGCCTGGCAGAGCCCGGACCTGGGGAGGTGCTGTGTGAGCGCTGGTAATGGGGCCAACCCCGCCGGGCAGCGGGGGCTGGGCTGTTCCTTGCAGCCATGGCTGGGATGAGCCCAGGATGAGCCGGGTTGTGTCACTAAACCTGCCCGTGCTACCCCAGGTGTCATCCTGGCTGAAACACCTCCAGTGACACCCCTCGAAACAGTTTTTCCAGACAGTGTTTGCAATACACCCACTTGTAAAACAGGTGACGCTGCTTTTGGCAGGACTGCTGCAAGCTCACATCATGCTCCAGCAAACCTGCTCACAGACAGAAAAGTTTCTAAGCTGTCTGCTAAAGGGTTGAAGACAGACTTAAATAAATACCCGTCTGTTTCCCCCAAAGTTTGTTAAAATTACACACTTGTTACATCCCGATTTTATGTTAATATTTCTCATTTTTTTAAGACAAAAAGTCTGGACCTGAGACACCAGCTAGCCCTCTGCTGGCTGACACGTGTAGGAAACGTCCCTAATAAGGCTACAGAAGAAGAACAAGGGTCTATAGTAGAAAAATTATTTTAAAATATATGCAGGTTTTTTAGAGTTAGCTGTTCTCAAAATCAAGTGCCAAATTTCTATTAAAAATTAAACCTTTAAGCCAAACACCAGTCAGGTCCCAGCCGCTTGCTGGGGAAACCATCGCTCTCAAACATCAACTGAGAATAGTTTGCAGCCTCTCTGCCACACATCCCCAGGGAAGGAGGATTTCCAAGGCTGTGTTTGCAGCTTGCCTTTCCCCCAGCCAGGCAGCAGAAGCTGTTTGGGAGCCAGAAGCTGTCAAGCTGAAACCTCTGCTGCTGACAAGCTGCTGGGAAAAGGCCAGTTCCTTGTTGATGAAGCCATAGCCAGCACCAGCACCGAGAGAACACAAGTGACAGACAGTGCTGGGAAACAGCGGCCACTGTGCTGCACATGCCACTGGATCTGCCAGCAGCGGCCCCGGTTTTTAATTTGCCCCGTGCCCCTGTGAAGAGAATCAGAATAAATCAGGGAGTCAGGATGGGAAGTCATTTGTTCATGTTTCTTCTGTTCCACATCAAACCAGAACCATATTTGAGGCTTTCTAGGAAAAGGTCCAGACAGAGATCACAGTGCCACTGAGCTTCCACCCTGCCCTGGAAACTGGGACACACACCAGGGCTGTGCCTCCCCTTCTCCACACTGGTGTCTCTGATGTCTGATTTCAGTCACTTCCTGTCCATGGCTTGTCAGGAAGAAAGCATCTCCTCATTTCTTGGGAGCCAGAGGAAATCCTCTCAGTAGTAAATGCTGTGATGACACATTCCTGAAGATGGCACACGCTGTCCCACGGGCATGGTGCCATGTGTCACCTTGCAGCAGGTACAGCTGTGATGGCTACCCATGGCTGTGATGGACCTGTGCAGATCTTAGCAGGATCCAGCATCACTCCATGAGTTATCTTTCTCCTGATAAACATATCTATATACATACACATATATGTGTGTGTATATATATAAATACATGTACGCATAGACTCACACATTATACAAAAATACAGACTTCTTGTATAAAATAACTGATAGCATTGGACATGAGGATGGGTTACTGAATACCTGGAATAATCAAAGAAGGCAACTTTTTTTTTTTCCCCTACAGGAGTAGGGTATTTAACAAAATTAAAATTTAAACATTATTTATAGGGTAACCTTGTCACCAAAACCTCTTGCGGTGGAAATAAATTAGGGCTCTGTGCCGGTTTGGCCAAAATCTAGCAATATATCCTCTGAGAGAAAGCCANAGAGCAGATGCTGCTGTTCCAGCCTGCTCTGGTGCAGTTTCAAACCAGACTAGGCAATTTCCCAGGATTTCACCAAGCACCTGGAGCTGATCCGATCACGGCTGCCTTCGGCCATGCTCGGCTGTGTGGTTAATCACCCTTTCTGCACGAGCACTCCAGATGAAGTCAGCACCACATTAAGGTAATCTGGAGCTGCCTGATTCAGATAATCAAAGTCACATCCTCAGGGCTTGCCTCCACTGAGAAACCAATGCGAAACAGCCAGGATGGGAATTATCAGTGCCACAAGCATTTGCCTTAAGTCCTCCTTCTGCCCCCTAAAATTAGTATCTCCCAGTTCAACCTAACCCAGTTCCCACAGTGAACTGGGCTCAGTGACCTGAAGGTAATTTCAGAGCGGAGGGAAGGTGTGGTGATGGAAATTAGTTTAAGAAGCTGCAACGTGGCAGTATCAGCTCTGCCTGCTCCTTCAGACGTTCCAGATGGGTCTTTGGCCATCTTTCCCTTTGGAGGTAGGAGAGTCATCTTCCTTCCCTTCCTACCTCCTCTCCTATTTTAAGTAAGGAATCACGTTTTACTTTTCCCTCTTTCTGTCTTCTGAAGCTGGAAACACAGATCAAGTTTTTCAAGTCCTTCGAAGTTTCTGACTTCTGCAATATCAGCAGCAAATAACCTCTGCTGATATGAAATGTTATTTTATCATTGTTAAGTGTCATTTGTCATAGAATAATGACAATTCTGATTTCTTAAAATGTTCCCCATGTGAGAGACCTTGGTTTTCCCCTATTTAGCAAATTCCTTTCTGATATTCAGAAATAAAGGACATATTACACTCTGAAATTTCAGGATTAACTGGAGGTCACATCCAGCATGGCTGTGAACCTCCTGAACCATGGAAGAGGTGAGAAGACCGTGGACAGTGTTGAATTATTTTTGTCACAGAAAGATGATTTTATAGACTTTTATAATAAAACACCAGACCTTGGAAATTATTTCTGTGTGAGAAAATGACAGGGAAAAGCAAAGCAGCAAACCAAAGTGCCCCAGAGCTGATGGCTCGTCCCCAGAGCAGTGTGCACGATGTCCTTCAGCTGACAGCAGTTTCATCAGCAGCCAGGCACGCTGCATTTGCTCCAAGGTGCCTGAAACACACCAGACCGACAGCCCTTCACTTGCTTTATTGGGCCTGTTCCCTGAGCAGAGAACCAATTAGCAGACAGGCTAATTAAGCTGTATGCAACAGTGTGGACAAACATCCCAAAGCGACTCTCAGCCCGCTGTGGATGCTGGACCAGCAACCCATCACCCTGAGGCCACAGGAGCTTTAAGGGAGAAGTCAGAGACAAACAAGGACAAATTTGGGCTAATTGTGTGAGATGCTGCTCCATTATGCAGACGGATCCATTAAATCCTGTCTATCCCACAGAGGAGGGATTTGCTGTGAGGCAGCTCTACCCACAGCCAGCTGCCAGGACTCACATTCCCTCCCCACTCCACCTTTTTTGTAAAGTTCTTCCCATCTTTACTTTTTTTAAGGTTCTTCCCTGGTGTGAAAAACCTATTTGGACTTGGGGGAGAGAGTTTTCTAGTTGAATCCTATCAGTAAAGCGCCTTTAACAGGCAGCAAATTACTGTCCAGCATAAAAATATGAAAACCCAGGAGGAGCCAGAAGGTAGGAAATCCAGGAAAATAATCGCCCACATGGCCAGACTGAAGGCAGCAGATTGCTTTGCAAGCTTATCCAGACCATGTGCAATTATCCAAGATTTTTCCCTTTTAATTGTAAAGTAATCAATACCTACCCACTTGTGAACTTTAGTGAAAATAATGAACTGGCACATATTTGTAGCAAAAGTCACGGCACATTAGGTATTCCAAAGGACTTATGTAAGCATCACTTTCTTTAATACAGCTTTAGAGAAAATGCTTTAAGAAGCTTTATCAGCATAAAACATATTTTGAATTTAATGGAAATTAGTAATTGGCATGGCAAAGTCAAAGCTGTCTAAGTGAGATGACTTAACCCTGTTGGACAGTATTTTTCACAAACTATAATGATTAATCTGCCAGTCAAGAGAGGAAAATTCTCTTCTATTGTCAAATGCAGTGAAACAAAGGAGGAAATTTCTGCAGCTGATGGGGACTTGTGGAAATAAATGGAATATAGTAAATTCTGTGGAATAAGGTGCGTTCTTCAAAATAAATCCAATTAATCCTAAATTGAAGAAACTGAGTCAGAGCAACGTCCCCATGACTGAACTAAGCACTGGGGTTTAGCCTGGCCTCAGCCTTTGTCTCCTGAGCAGGTGTTTTCTTCTGGCCAGGCCCAAGGGTGCTGATATAAATTTCCCAGGGAAACCCTTTGCTCTGAAATATTTGCACCTTTTTCAGACCCATTCAGTGGCTGACTCCAGCATACATTTTAACGTGCAAATGGCAGAGCCTGAGGCTTGGATTTCCTTTCAGGAGTTTGTAGCAGAGTCCAGGGCAGCCTAGTCCTGTGATGTTAGACATTCCTGAATTTGTTCAATTAAATGTATGAATTAAACATACATTTACATATGGAGAAGCCTGATGAGGCTTTGTGGAGTTTAACTTATACCCTGAAAGTTGTTGAGCTTTATCTCGTACCCTCCCATTCTTGTAAAGAACACCCAACCCCACTCACCGAAGTAGATGAATTTAGAAAAAAAAGCTCCTTTCTCTTGGGTCTCAGGATAATTTTGTCATTTGGGGTAGTTAAGGACACCTCAGGCTTGGGATGAATCCTTCTGTAGCTACAAGCCATCTGCTGGCAGTCATTCCTTCACAAACTCATTTCCCAGCTATCATCAAATATATCCCTATTAACTGAAAATGATGCTCCCTGCCAAAAATAAACCCAAACAATTTTTGCTTAAAACCAACAACATACCTTCAAACTCTCTCCTACCAAGGGCAAGTCAAGTCTCTTTATTTATCCTAAATTCAGCCAACCTGTGGGTACTGATGGATTGGGTTGACTCCAGCCTCCCCCTAGCCAATCCTTCTTGCTCACTTCTGCTCCTCCCTTTTACTCAGGCTGCCGTGATGCTATAAAGACTTCCTGGAGCTGTTTAAAAAGAGATCACTTCGGATTACAAGATTTTGCCTGAATTCTTCTCTTTTCTGGCACTTATCACTTGCTGAACTTTTGGGTTCTTTACTAGAAGCAGCAACCACATCAAAGTAAGAGTGGTTCCCAAGGATTGTCGAGTTACAGATGAAAGCCCAAATCCCACAGGAGTTAGTACAGTGAAGATTTGTAGCCTTCTAAGATTTAATGAAATCTCCAGCATCCTTATGCCACTAAAATGAATCATTTCCCTTCAACAAAATGAAACTGCCATACCTCCAAGGTTTTCTTGTAGTGCACCCAGCCAACTGTAATTTCTACTTTACATTTATGTAATTTGCTTTTGTTATAAAACTCTGAACTCTGAGAAACACACTGTCCACCAGTCACCGTCTTCCAGAACCTCCAGCACAGAACTAATAATGCAACCTTTCATAGAAATACTCCTTACTCTCCACCATGAGATCCTTGGGGCAAGAAATTATTTTTTCCCCTCTTTTTGTGTGTTGTGCCTGACACAGCAGGGGCCAGATTCACATTAAGCAGCACATAATAGGATCTACAGCATAATGAGTGATAACAAGCAGAGTGGTAAATGATGTCATTTAGTGGATACTCTCCCTGTGGTTCCCTGTTGGCAGTTTTTTTATTGAACTGACTTGTCTTCACAGTTTCCTACTGATCTAAAAGTTTGTCTCTATCATTATGCCTGTCTAAGTCTCTATTTAATGCTTTCCTGCTGCAGCTCCTCATTTCCTGACCCTCTTTTTCAGCCTGCTTCAGGGAGTTGGAGAGTCTGTTCCTGTGTAACCTTTTATTCTTCTTTTCCTTTCTTTTCCTCTCTTTTCCTGTTTCACTTCCCAACTTGCAATGTGGACAGTCAAGTGCTTCTGAAGGCCAAAATGGGACTGCTACCACAGAGAAGCAGATTTACCCCTAAAGCAGAGATGATCCTCACAACCACACATTTCAGGAAACGATATTTCACACATATCACACGAACACTCAGCAGGAGCTAATACAAGGCTGCTTGGTATATTTCTATTAATCATCTTGGCCTCATCCCATCTGCCACCTCTTTGCTTTGATCTGGCTCACCCTGCTCCCAATTTTATAGTACTTGATGCAGAAGAGCAAACTGAATCCAATCTCTCAGCACAATCGCCAGCATCTGCTGTTCCATACTGGGATCCCAGCACAGGCTGCTCAGTCCCAGCCTCTTCTCTCTTGTTTGTACCACAGCTCCCATTAGACCAAATGAAGAACGTATTAATTAATTTGTATCTGAACTTGGAAGTTTCACATGCTTTGTTAGAAAGAATCAAAGTAACTCTGTATGGAAACACCTTTTAACTGTGTCTTCTCATTATTTGCAGGGCAGCAAAGCCAGGAACCCCAGCTCACCCTGGGAGCTCATCTCTGCAGGCCAGAAGCAGGTGAGAGATGCAGGTGAATAAATGGAGGGATGGGAAAGATAGGCAAAATTCGATGTTTTATACCATGTGTTCCTTTGAAAAACATTTATATGAGTGTGGTTTTCATTATTAACATTTTTTAAAGCTACTGAAATTTAAACAGAAGTAATAATCAGAGCAGTGTGTTTACCTCCATAGTCACCTGTTTTTTATAACAGAATTTCTCAACAGTTTGTAAATTTTAAAGAAGATGTCTTTAAAATCATAACCAGGATGTTTTTTTTATCACAGATTCTGAGGCCAGGGTGTTTTCTGGCACAAGAGCCAGTGCAAGAGGCCAGGGCAGGAGGAGGCAGCGCTGGAGTCAGGCAGTTCCAAGCACTGTCTGATGAAGAGGGTGAAGTCCCAACAGCCCCAAACTGCCCTTTGATACCACACCTGGGTTTTGTCCATGTGTTTCCCCCTCAGGAATACCTTGTTCTGCAGGGCCTCTGTCTGCATTGGCCATTCATGGATTTCAGCAGGTAGTGGTGCACACCAGATCTCTAAACGAGACATGATTGTCCTTTTTCTAACAAAATCAACTCAGTGAAATGATGAGCCTGGGTAAATGAATGGAAAACCTATTATCCACCAGCACAATCCCACTTTTGCTTTCTTTTGGAGGATGGTACCTCAGGCATTCACTTATTTGACATTCATTACTTTTTCTGGAGCCCAGCTGCGTTGGCTCTACCCCTCATTTCTTTCCTTCATAGCGCAAATCATTTCGATGCCTGCATAGCTCTGAAACAAAGCAGCCATTTCTTCCTGCGCTGCTCAGCCTGGTCCTTCTGCTGGATATAATTCATGTGCCTACTGTTCTCATCCATCCCTGGAAAGGGGGAGGGCTGGGCTATGTTTAATAAAAAATATCTTATACTGTTTACTGACCAAGAGTTGTTCGACAGATGCTCCATTCTTAGCCATGCTTAAATTATTCCCTAAGCAAACAATGCAAACTGCACACTTCATCTTACCCAACACAAAAATAAACAGAACACGCGAAATAGATGGTTCTGGTTTAAGTTCCCATATAAAGAACACTGATTTCTCCTTCGCTTAAATATTTTCTGCATAATGTTTGCTCGGTGATTTATTCTTTCACTGGCTACAACAAATTAAATGTCAAAACCTGTTTATTTTATGAATTTTTAAGACTAATAGTGAGTCTCCTATTTCAGCTTAAATAATGATGTTGATGAGATGCCTCTTGATGGATTGTATAAATAAAGCCAGACACAGAGATTAAAAAAAACAAGAGCTAGTTTTTTTCCCCATTTTTCTTAGTTTACCAAAGAGGCAAGTGAATAAAGAAAACAGCTCTATTTTCCCTAAAACTTCTCAGGTGTGTGGGTCTTTTGTAGAGGTAAGAAAGGACACTACCTGCAAGATCACTGCAGACCTGCTTTGCTGCTTTTGGGTCTCTCCTACCACACCCCACTGTGTCCTGTTTTGCCAAGAGGCCAGAGGGGATGGGGTGAGGCTGGAGCTGGGGTGTCCCAGGGCACTGGGTCCAGCCCCTTCCATCTCCCAGTATGGCCCAGGCTCTGAGGGCCCTTGGGAAACTGAACTGGGATCCACTGAGGCCAGTCCAAACCACAGAGCCCCCGTTCCTTTCAGCCAGGGCCTTCCCTTGAGCGGCTCTGCCCATCCTTGGACAAGCTGACACAGGCAGTCTGGCCCTCAGCCCCATTCCTGCAGAGCAGGACTGACACTGCCATAAAGATGGATAAAAATCACTTTTCACCTTTACCTTTGAAATATGGAGCTATGTCAGACATACCAGACACCAGGTCTCATTTGGAGTGAAAATGTCCAAGGAAGGATCTGACCCATCACCCATCATGGCCCTTCATCCTGTACCAGCTCACTCTGGGTTCTCCAGGGCTGCCACATAGCTTGGAATAAGATCCTGGCTAAAGGCTTCACAGGCACTTAGTATAAATATTTCCCACTAATTAAATAATTTTCTCACAAGCTGTAAACGGATTAAGCCTGGCAAAAACCCTTTGTAGCTCTAAAGCCACCTTATGTTAATTCAAAAACAAATTATACCAATTTATTTCACACAAGAAGGCAGAGGGAGTAAGAATCAATTTAGAAATGTCCTGGCACTGCCAGGAGCTTCCCACCATTTTCCCTGCAAAAGCAGATGTTGGGCTGTTCTCTTGCTTTCTTGCAGCTAAAAACCAAAGCAGTGTGTAACACAGGTCTCCAAAGCCCCAGAGCTGCCATCCACCTGCTGCCAGCAGCTCCTGCCAGTTGCCATGTGCTTGAAACCCACCCAGGAGGAATTTTTGTGTTAAGACTTCTGTAACAGGGTCAGGGACAAGCTCCTGCCTTGCTTTCACTACTGACAGACTTAAAAGTGTCGGCAGGAAGGAGTGGAGGGGTTGACAGGGCCCAGTGTGTGTGTAAGCCACATGCTGCAGCAGGGCTTCACCTGGGGACATGTCAGTACTGGCTTTTTGGATCTGTCTCACCATGTCACTGCCCACCAAATATATTTAAAAAGAAGTCAAACAAAAGAATAAGACATCAGGGAACTGATGGGTCTGATTCAGGGGGGTGTTTCTTCAGATTTAGGCAATTCCCCTCAAAACCCTGCTTCAGAAATGCAGAAAAACTGAGCACAGAGACCAGCAGTAGGAGCAGAGCAGTTTCTGTGAGCAGTGATGCAGGAGCAGTGACGCAGCCCTTGAAGGAAAGGAAGGATGCAGGTGGAAAGAGAAGAAAGGAGATTGCCTCAATTTATCAATTACTAATGCAATGCGCAGATTAACAAGGTGAGGAAGGCTCAGGGGTAAAGAAATAATGCTCTGGCTGTTGGTGAGCTCTGCTGTTCCCCCTGGGATCAAGTGGCAGCCACAGCGGGTCCGGCAGGGCTGCTGGGCTCTCAGCAGGGCACAGGTGGGTGCTGGGGAGGGATGGCTGGACAGGGGAAGAGATGCCCTCAAGGGGGGATCAAAAGTGCAGCTCTTCAAAAAACTGGGATGTTTCTCTGGCTCTTGGTATATCCAAACCACTGGGGTGAGGGTGGACCAGTGACAGACCCTCTTGTTTATGCTTTTAGTCAGGGGATGAACGGGCATTTTTGGACACTGAAGGGGCAGGAGGGATGGCACTGATACCTTCCCAAGGAAGACAGACACAACACAAAACAACTGTTCCTCACATCAAGGAATTATTAGATTCCACAATCTTTTTGTACCAGTGTTTCCAAAGCAGGTGGAGAATTATGGTCTGATTTCTCTCCATAGCCAGGAGAATACTTGTCCTGACTTGGCAGCAGGGAGGAGACAGCGAGGCACAGAGGTGCGGTGATCACGCAAGGGCATGGACTTCGCGCGCAAGATGGAGAAGAGCAAAGTCATTTATTGCACAGTGAGAATTCCCTAAATACCAGCACACCCAGGATATAACATCATATAAACAGGAAAATGTTCACCACAGTGTCCCCCAATCACTGGGGTAATGCACAGATATTACCTATTATGGTAACAGGTAAACAATACCCTATAAGGCCACAAACTACAATTATCTCTTCCCATAGGTTCAACCCTGTCCACAAACCCACAATCCTCTCTCCGCCCATCCCAGGGTCACCTCCAGGCCCAGGAAAGAGGCTCTCTCTCCGGCCCTCAGGGCCTATCTCTCTACCACCACACAGTGTACCCCAACACAGAGGTGTTTCTTCAGTTTGCCCAAGGCTCCTTGGCAAATCACATCTCTGCCAGACTTGGAGGGCTGAATACTGACACTCCCAGGAACAACCTGCCCGAGTGGCCACTCTCCAAATGAGATGTAGGTCAGAGGAGTGTCAAAGAACACAGAATCATAGAATGGTTTGGGTTGGAAGGGATCTTAAGGATCATCCTGTTCCAACCCCTTGCCATGGGCAGGGACACCTTCCACTAGACCAGTTTGATCAGAAATGGTAACAAAGCTGACGGGATCCACGCAAAATGGTTCCTTCATTTAAATAACTCTTTTACCAAAATTTATTTCTTATGCAGCAGCAGTGCTAAGAGAGAAGGAACATCTCCTGGAGCTTCTTCTCACTAAGGAATTCCAAACTCAAGAGAAAAGGCCTGTAACTGAGACAAAGAGGATTTACTTCAGTTCTTTTTGTACCCATGTAGGTTGCTGAGTCTTTTCTCAGTGAATTACAATAGATCACTCAGCTCAGGATCTCTTTACAGTCTTCTGGAATTAGTTGCAATAACTAGTGATGGAAATATTCCATTCAGGCAAAGGATTAGCAGAAGATACACACACTTGGTGTGAAAATTAGCAGCACATATGAACGTAATTATGATCTCTCCACCCTTCCACCAAAGCTGCAGCCAGCAGGGGGTTCAACCAGCAGAAATTAAGGGCTCTTTCAAGTTTTATGGGAGCTGAAGGAGACATACACTCTGCCTATCATCTGTGGGGGGTCAGAGCAGATGCTGAGAAGACCTCAAGGCACGTGTAGGGGCTGGGATCCCAGCAGGAGGCGGGTACAGCCCTTGGGAAGGAGCTGGGCAGAGCTGGGATCCAACCTCCCCTGTCAGAGCACAATTCTGCTGGGCCTGCCCCAACCCCACACACAGCTCATGGTCTAAGAAAACAGTGGGGTCCCACGGTAATGGGGCTGTTGTACTTCTCTGCTGCTGTGAGGGGAAAGTTGAGCACACTCTCTTGTTCCTGTGAATTGGTCACACCATGAAGCACTGCCATGAATCCGCTCTCCACTGATGGACTGAGCTACGTGACATCAACTCCCAAACACTGCCTGAGGGTTCAGAGTTTGTCATCAAGGGAAGTGACATTTTCAGGGCTGGTTCACTGGGACTCAGAGCTAGAAAATGCTTTCAAAATGCACTGAATAGAAATACAGATCAGGAGAAGAAATACATCGTAAAATGACTCTTCGAACATCACTGTCAATGGACCCAGTGTCACAAATACTTTTATGGCCTGTTTGCTTGTGAAAGAGACTGTGAAAGGCATTATTCTGTGACTATTGGTATATTTTCTTCTGCAGGATGATAGAGCACAGACCTATCAATGCAAGCCCCAAGGCAGGAGCAACCCAGATTATCTTGAATATCAAAATGTATAATCATGCATTGCCTGCAAAGGCAAAGAGATCGCTTGGCATTGAGTAACTACAGCCTCATTATCATTGTGACTTAATTATTATTTTTACTGCAAGACTTTTCCCACTGTCGGACCCACAGTCATCTCTAAGTAAGAGGTTTATATTCCCCTTCCTGTAAATCAAACTTGGAACAAATAAAACTTTGCAAAATTTTGCTGACCTCCTGCTGTTGCCTTTGCATCAGCCTGCCCCAGCCAAATCCCTGTGTGTCCTCTCAGACAAACAGTTCAACTCCTTCCACCAAAATGACACACTGAATTTGCAGACCCGTTGTTTTTCACTATTCCATTAGAGAGTAGAAACAGTGTAAGATTTATATAAAGAGTGACCCCAAAACATGGGAAACTTGCAACCTCTGCACAGATCATCTCTGAACTTGAAAAAGGGCTCAGTTAGTTGGCTAACAGAAATATTTACCCAGCTCGAGGGAAAATACTCAGCCACAGATTTTTATCTAAGAGTGTCTCTAGTGACAGTTTAACATGGAATTTGTACTCAAAGGGGTAATTTAACTTCAACAAGCTTTTCCTACAAAGAACACTGAAAATTGCACTTTCTCTGGTCGATGGGTGCTTTCATTGTTTCTGGTATAATGTTCTCTCAGTGTATAGAAGATTACTCATATTTTGTTACTCATATTATTTACAGATACAGGTCTCAACACACACACAGGTATTGTGTGTACCACTGAGATGCTGGGAAGAAAAACTGCTGAGATTTCCACCTCTCCAAGAGAGAGAGGTTTGAACCAGTTCCCAGATGTCACATGACAGTTAAAATAGAGCTATACTCATGTTTTTATTCAAATAACTACTCTAAAATTACAAAAGATAAGTACTACCTTTCAGCATGAATAAACTTGAATACATGCTAAAAATAATCCCACATTAGCTCCTGAAGTCGCTGCCTTCTGGAAGGTGTAAACGGATAGAGTTTGCTATTAGATGTTTTACATAACCATATGTCAAAAAATTCAATAGACTGAAAATTGCATATCTGAAAGGTGAATCTGCAGCATTTTGAGAGGTAGTGTCACTTATTTTTTTTAAGCAGCAACTCAAATCTTTTATCTAAGATGAAGATTTTTGATTCAAATAATTTTTTTACTCTGGTGGCATAAAAATTTTAGGGGGCAGACAAAGAGATCTGAAACACAGTCTAGGGATTAGGGTACAGTTCTCTCACCCTCACTTAGAACTGTTTGTACTCAAGAGTGTGAGTAGCCCTGATGAAATCAATGCACTCCACTGCAGAGTAAGGAACAACTCAAAATGAGGAGGGCAAGCAGTGTCTGAGCCTGGTAAAAGTCCTCCAGTGGCAGACTGTGGTTTCAGCTATAAAACAGAGTCCTCCCATTGTTTTATTTTTGCATATCACAGCAGATTTTTTACCTCAGCCAACTGGTAAGAACAGCACAGGACATCACCTTTTGGCTCTGTTGCCGTGGAAATTGCTGAGGCCCCTGCAAGCTCAGAGAGGAGTTATTTTCTATGCCACTTATTTCTTACAAAGTTCTCTTAACACAGTTTGTGGCATGGGGTAGAGGGACAGCACAGCCACGCCTCAAACAGCTCTTTGGGAGTTTCTTGAGGAAGGGCAGTGCTGGGCTGTGTGTGTTTCTCACATCCCAGAGGACAATTTTCATCCTTGATTCAGGCATTGCTTTCAGAAAGCACAGCTGCTGAGCTTCACCAGGAGAATGTCTGGAACTGTGATTAATAAGAGATGTATTAACCCAAGTACACAGATTACAGCATTTATTCCTGCAAGGTACAGCACAAACAGCTTCTTTCTATATGCATGGGTGGGCTCTGTAAAGCCAAGTAAAGCAATACCATAAGCAGGTAAAACACAATACAAAATGAATTTGTAAGTACTAAGTGAAGAGTTTCAAAACTACTGCAAATGGCAGCTTCTGAGCATTTAAAACATGGAAGGTGTTCCTTACTGGAACAGAATTCTCCAGGACTCATCATTTGGGCTGTAGTGTCAAACACAGGATCTCTAAATACCATGGCCTTCACTCTGCCTCTTCTGCACACATTTTCATTACAAAGACACATATTTTTAAAAATATTGGCATATATTATTATAAAACAGTTCTACTTCCCAACAGTATGGTGGTGTCCAAATGTCAAGCTGATAAATATACAGTGAGACTCCTTAATGTTACTCGAAGTCCCAGTGTCAGAGAGGAAATTACATACTGGACCAGTTCCCAGAGAGAGTTTGTAAATTCATTCAGGGTCCCTAAACACTGTGTGTGTGAGCTGGTTTTCCAATATGTTACTAGGCTCCACAATATTGAATAATTTGGGGGAAAAATTCCCTGTAGAAATCACAGGAGTGAATAGCCTTTCCAACACAGAGTCTTTCCCTGTAGTGTCCAACTCAACATCCATAATTGGCAGGACAGACTGACTTAATTTTTCGTTACTGAGATCTATTCAGCACATAACTTCACAGTTCTCCCTGCTGTAAGTTGGTTCTGCTCTGATGACTTCACCCTCTGGAAGTATAAATGCCTGCCTCATTTGGACATCAAATACCACGCACTGGGGGTGGGAGGGTTTTGAAAGTCCACAGCTTACCCTTCTGTCTTCTGACATGCATCAGAGATTTTCCCTACTCCAACTGGAGCAGAGAAATTCCAGCACAAGCTTTCTTTTACAGCCAGTCCCTGCAGTCATACATTTGTAAATCATTCTCAGCTGTGGATATTTATGATTCAAACATCTCTTCTTTTATCAATAAACATCCTTCAAAGGATGCCTTTGCTCTGTGACAAACTTGAATTCAACAAGCAAATTTTAGGCATTTTTTTTTAGATCCAAACAATATGAATGTACAGTTAAGAATCTTTATCTTTGCAATCAGTCATTTGCCTTCATTTTCCTTCTCTCTACCTTCAAGTTTTAGCAGAACTGTATGATTTTATGTCTTACATAATACAGACTGGATAATTACCAAATGTCCCATGTGTTGTAGGTCATTCCCACAGCTGTTGATGCTTAGACTCTTGCCTCCTGTTTCTCCATGAGCAGGCATCCTACCAAGTTTTCATGCACACAATAGACTGAGAGAAAGGATTCCTTTCCAATAACAAAAGAGGACAAGGAAAAGGAAAAAAAAAAAAAAGGGGGAAAGTTTTGAACTACCAGAGCAAAACATTTTAATCAGGCTGATAAATAAATCAGTCCAAAAAAGTATCAAAATCTTTCATGAGATGGCAAAATTTATCCAGCTGTGAATTTGAAGAGTGGATGCTGAGGGCAGCCTGGAATCTGGAGCAGAGACAGGAAATGATACAAACAGCAGGAGAAGAGGGGTTATTTTATTTACATGAGATAAGCAGCACGGCCGCTGACACACTGATTCTCAAGGACATTCACCATTGCAGGACTGCTGGTGACTGACACTTCGGATCCCGAGTGCAGAATTCCTGAGGCTCCCGCAGCCTCGTGTTTGGGGGAAGGTAATGAGAGCATTTTGTGAGCAAAGTAGGTCATGGCTCAGCGGGAGAGGCACGTTGTCACGTCCGACTACGAAGATGCACAGCCTCCAAAGGGGTTCTTTTTTCCTGCAGTTGTTTTGTTTAGCCGAGTATAATCTGTATTTTAAGGCAAACAAGACGGTGGTAATTGTGGGTCACCTCCTTCTCTCACAAGGGCTTTGTGAAAGAGGAAAGTGATTGCGCTGCCTCACCAGAAAAGATGGTGATTTGGGTAAGTAAGCTCAATTGTCTGAACAATATTCTGCAAACAAGAGAAAAAAATTGTATCAGAGAACAAAGGATGAGTCACACAGAATTACTCAATAAGAAACAGCAAGTCAACTTTCCCAGGATTTGGGTAATGTGGATATCTCCTGAAGTTATGCTTCACTGCAGCATCAGTCATGATGGAAACAAGACACACACAGCAATGAAAATACCCTGTCGTTCCATAAGTGGAAAATTTCAGGTGACAAAAAGCAAAGCAAAGCTCTGTCACACCGTATTTCTGATAGCTCATGTAAACTCTGCCAAGTGAGCCCAGAAATCTCCCAAAGAAGCCTGGGGAGCAGTGATGTTTTACCCACTATCCCATCAGGAACAAGAGACTGATGACAGGAATGATTGAGGCTGGATTTTGACACTTGAGCATACATAGAGTAGGTGTAGAGAAGATTACAGTTATGCACACAGATGGAAGAAGTAGATCACTGGAGAACAGAAGTGTGACAGTATTAAGACAGATAAAGTAATTTATTTTATAGGAAACGATTATACAGTTGAGAATCGTGGGGTGCTTTCTTTTCCATCAGAGTGAAAAGGAAAGAATATCTGATTTTATTCCACATGATCCACAAGATGTGTCATGTGCTCCTAATGGAGTCAGAGACATAAAATGGTTTAGAGAGTGGGTGAACATTTGGATTTCTACCTGACTGACAATGTGCAAGTCAGGGAATTGGCCCAGCATCAATGAGTATCTCATTAATTTCAGCATTAAATACTGTCAACACTGAGGGAAGAAAATCATGTAACAGCTTCAGAATCAAGACGTTGCCCTGTATTTGAAGAATCAGCATTGAAATTAATATAATTTTACTAATTCCCTGTCCCAGGCCTTGCCCTGTGGAAGCTGGAGCAATTCTTGTCTTTAGGAGTGGGGTTTTTTAGCCAATGTTTCTCAGTGTCCATTTAATCTAGTGACCAAACACAAAAACCCCCATAACTCTGGTGGCAATCACCCACTGGGAGTTACCTTGATGTCGGCAAGAACTTCCACCCAAATCTAGCAAAATATGGTCTTCTGCTCTGAATTACAGGATTTTGTATTGCTTTCCAGCAGTGACACCATGCACAGACCGGAAAATATTCTGCATTCAGGTGCTAATGCTTCTGTCTTCCATACCAGGTTAAGGTGTGCACAAAGCAGGGCTGATTTCTGGCAGCAGAATGGTTTGTATTCTTTTTGTTCTGGCATGCTGAGGCCAAATCCTCTCTTACAGACAACCCAGGAGTTCTACAGAAATTAAAATATGAAATCTGAAATTCTGCTTGAACAGGATGGAAGAAAATGAGTCTTTAAGGAGGAGAAGCAATTTGAGGTAGCTCAAAATTATTTCCGAAATGAATTGACTTTGAAGTAATTGGCAATGCTATCTTGGCACTGGGTAGGCAATTATTTATTTTATAAAGTGAGAGTTCTAAGGGATCTTGAAATTGGAGGGTAGAATACTTGTATAAAATATATGGTTTTTCCTGCTAGTTTTCCATAATGTTATCTGTACATACAGACAGTACAAAGGCATCAGAGCCTTTCAAAGCCTTTTGTGTATTCTTCCTTTGCACGTTAGAGAGGGAAACATTAAGAGACGAGCAAATCATCAAAAGAAGTGTATGTGCCTAAATTCTCTTTGTTTGAGTAGCCTACATATTTTCTGAGGATCCAAGTCCAGAGACACCAGATGGTTGTTTTTCTCAGATATTTAGGCACCTACACATGCTAATAGATGCCCAGCAGTATTCTCAAGCATGTCCAAACACTTCATTCTCTAAATAACCATTAAAAATATTGATGCAACATTTTCATCCTATGATTTTTTTTTTCTAAAATATCAAAGGAGAAAAATACTTCTGTAGAAATTTGTCAGTAACTGAAGAGATGAGCACCCGCAGGCTGCAGAGTGGGGTCCACACAGATCTGGGATATTTCTGCCAAGTGCAGCACTAGACAGTGGAAAGCACTAGGAATGACCTGGCACTGGAGGAGTTAAAAACTGCAGTTAAAGAGAGATAAAAACTACAGCCAAATTTAGTTGTGTTGCCACCATGTAGTTAAACATCTCTGTCCCTCCCTACCTTCCAGGATTTGTCAAAACTTAATGAGGACACAAAAATACACTTGGGAGGGGTGATTTGAAGAAGTTCAGCTGACGTTTACCCTACAAAAATTCAGCAAAGAGTCCTGAACCCCAAACAGAGAAGACAGAAGCAGCTCAGAGAGGAGAAGATGAGAAGTATAAACACTAAACAAAAATACCAAATTTACTCCCCCTTTCCTAGGAACGTGTATCTTGTGTAGCTGAATGCCAGCAGAGCTCTCTGATAACCAAACAGCCTGTGCTGGGCTCTGCTGAAGAGGAATAGGGTGTTACTTCTGTTCTTAAGAAGAATATATGTTAAGAAGAATATATGATGTTTTGTCCTAGAGATACTTTTTTTAGATTCCTGACACTTCGGCAAATTAGATTATAGCAAAATACAAAAGAAGATGGTCTTGGGGAACAATTAGGGAGTTTTAAAATGCAACAAAAAGTTACAGGGAACAATCTCTTTGGTATAATTGATAGTTTCATCTCAAAGGGAATTAACAGAATTTTATGACTTTGATCTTCCAAAGAATGAGGTTCTTAACTTCATTAGTCATTTTCTTCAGTTGCAGTATGGATGCCACAAGAGAGAAACCCCCAGCCTTTTAAAAGGGGCAATCCTCCTACATTTGTCACAGCTGCCCTACTGAAGTTCCGTTCAAGAGATCAGTTAAAGAGATTTTGTGGCAGAAAATCCATTATAATTAATGAGCATTCATAATTAATGGCTGGCCTGATGTAGCCTTTGAGAACGATCACAGCTTTTCTCTTGATGATCTTAATGCAACAATTTTACTTTATGATCACAACCTTTCTCTCTACTTAAAAGCTTACCAATGGGTTAAATGATAGCTGGAGTTAGATAATTCCACTATTAACCAAAGTTAAAAGCTCTTTAGTTTGCTGTTCTCAGAGACTGTACTAACTGTTCTGATTATAAAGCATGAATTTTAATAACAATGCTGTACTGTACTCCTCACCTGCATAGGTTTAGAACTAATTAAAATACAACAGGAACATATCTGCCTCTATCTAGGCAAGGAACATGACTGAGTAACATCTTCTTCCATCACCTCAGAAGAACCATCTCTTGCTAACACTGCTTTCCTCTGCGAAGTTAAAAATCAGGTGAAGTTTTTACTTTACTAATGGGGGAAATTAGTTGCAAATATTTCTGTTTGCTTTATATTTCATACAGTTTTATGAGCACTGTTACGGGTGTGAAAAAGATAATATTGTTTTTCTAACTGATAGCGGGGTTTGAGTTTTTCAAATTTATTTCCATGAAATTATGGCAGTGAAATTAAAACCAATTTGCTTGCTCCGTGAAAGAGCAGATGTTCCAGAAGCAATAAGATTTTAGATTATTAAAATAACCCCTGTCACACCCTGATAGATTTTATTTCCAGGTACATTCAATAAGCACAAGTTCCAGACCACCTTTGCCGAGGGCATCTTCCAGCTTTCCTGGGGGAGCACCAGGACACCTCATGCTCATGGCTGAGACGTGGCCCTGCCATGGAGCCCTTCTCCAAGGCTTCCCAAAGCACAGGCTGCTGCAGCACGCTGCACTCCCATCCCCTCTGACAGCCGTGGGCAGGCACCTTGCCTTGATCACCGATAATTACAGGCTCAGGCAACGAGAGCCGAAGGCACGGAGCTGTCAGAGCCGGGAAGGGGACGCAGAGGACGCAGAGGACTCACAAGGAGAAGCTGTGCCAACCACGGGATGAGTAAGGGTGGATTCCCCTCCTGCAGACATTGACAGGTGGGCTTCCCACTCGCAGGTCTCATTTTCCATCCCTCCCTGGCAGCTGGGCTTTCTTTTCTTCTGGTTTTCCCCAGAGGTCTGACCAGTAACCTCCCACAGAAACAAGGAGAGGGTGCTCCAGGGTTTGCAGAGAGACTGAGAAATCTTGATCACCACAAAAATTTCGTCTGATTCAAGGCTGGGTCTGAGACAGGGACAATGCATTGTCACTTCTACAATAAAATGTATCTGAAATATAAAGTGCTGACAATATGCAAATCCTTCTCTGGGATTCAGACTCCGCAGAACAAGGAATACACAGACACAGAAACCTGATGTACAGGTCTAAGAGCCTTTTGTCTCCCTTTTTGGGTGAATATCTTCAGTGAACAGTACAGATCTTTCCGATCAGCTCTTCTTTAGGAATGGAAATGACGAATGTACCCTTTCCTTGTACATCTGCAGGTGTTTTTAGAGAGCAGAAAAACAGGCAAGAGGTTGCTCTTCTCAATTAAGGATTTCATACAAAGAAATCGAAACAAAGTTTTTGTTCTGCCATCCTACAGATAATTTACTTCAGTTTGGGACACAAACAAGACCTCAGCTGATGGAAACCTTGTGTCTGCTGAGGACAGACCATCCCCTGCTATGGGCAGACCCTGTTTTCAGAGGTGCTCTGTGTGATTTAGAGAAGGTTTTTATCATAACACCAAAAAGACCCTGGAGTTAGAAACAAGCAATGTGATTTCTTGAGTCAGACTGTTCTGAATGACAAATTAGAAATCACAAAACTGTTTTTCTTTATCAAGCAGCACACAGGCAATTAAACTCCCCAATCCCCTGGTCTGCTGGAGAACACTGTGTTCAATTTTCCTTTAATTTTTTCACAGTCATAAATGGAAAAATGTCTTAAAGCAGTAACCAGCCACACTGAGGGACTGGTACTTCAGTGGGATAACAGTTTAACTTTCCAGAGTGTCAAAACCTTATTAAGATTGCAGCTTCATCACCACAGGGTTCCATTCCATCTTCCACCCTGTTTTAGATGGTTCTTTAGTCTTTTTTTTTTTTTATTTTTTAACCACATCAGAGCACCTTGCCACCTTTACTGATTAATCCTCTGGATCCCTGCAGGGCAAGGAAACATTACCACGTCTGTTTTTCAAACTAAGGAGGAGTTTGGAAACAAAGATATGGCAAAATAAGCATCTTGTTGCACAGAACATGACCAGAGATATGCAGGCTTGGCATGCGTGCAGGGAGGCAGGAACACCCCTGGTCTGTAAAGAAACCTTCNTTTTTAATTGTTTTTTTGTTTTTTTTTTTTTTTATTTTTTAACCACATCAGAGCACCTTGCCACCTTTACTGATTAATCCTCTGGATCCCTGCAGGGCAAGGAAACATTACCACGTCTGTTTTTCAAACTAAGGAGGAGTTTGGAAACAAAGATATGGCAAAATAAGCATCTTGTTGCACAGAACATGACCAGAGATATGCAGGCTTGGCATGCGTGCAGGGAGGCAGGAACACCCCTGGTCTGTAAAGAAACCTTCCATCTGTATGTTGAGGGCACCACCCAGGTTTAATAACTCCCCTTATTACTTGGTGTTGACTCCTCTCGGAATTTACAATTAATATCAACCTTAAGAAAAATAGAACAAAAATCAATAACCAGGGAAGAAAGAGGAACCTCATCTCCCCAGCCTGTCACCTGCTGCCTGACAGCCTCAGCCACAGCTGCCCACCACCAACAGATGCTGCCCAGGGGTCGGAAAGAAAGGAGGAAAAATCTCTGACACCAGACAGGTGAGTTGTACCAGCAAGAAGCTATAAATAAAAACAGATTCTGGTAATAAAAGAGCCCTGTGATGATCTGAAGCTTCATGAACAATCCTTGGCTCATCCCAAATACCTGATGCTGGCAAAATTAATGTAGGGAGAAGGAGGGCAATTTCTACCTGATTTCTACCTGAGAGTTCAACACTTTTTCAGAAGATGATGGGGACCCCCAGCCACTCCTGATCTGAATTCCCTACAATGAAGTTAACATTACAGTTAAATACAAAGTTTTACAGCCTACCAATGGAGCAGGCAGGAGGAGGGTGATACACACAGGTGGGATGTTTTTGTGCAGCAGCCTGGAAGAAGACTGCTTTAATCCTTTTGAGAAGAGGCATGAATAGGAGAGAGATGAAAAGCACAATTTTCCACAGCCTCCCCAAATCCACGTCTGATCCCCAGAGGATCTATTCAGGATGAGACTGATATTGCATTTTATTCATATTGCAAGTTGGTAAGGGACTGCTAACACCACAAGGAAACCATATTCCAAACTGAAACCTTGTAGTAAGTTGTAACCCTTCATCCTTTATCTTCTTAACTGAACTTCAGCCCCCAGTAACTGGGGTTAAACACTGGGAATACAGAGCCTGTGAACAGCACACAGCCTTGTCACTGCATGTACCTGTTCCTGGACATGCCTCCCTGTCCAAGAGAGCAGCAGGCTGGGCCAGAAACAGCCCCAGGGAGAATCCTTGTGCTGAAGGGACAGGACTAACGTGGTCCTGAGCCAACATGTGCAGGCAGGCAGCCCTCAGAGCAGCACCCCTGTGTCCATCCAAGGACTGAGCTGGTGCCCCTGACCCGGGTGAAGCTTTTTTCCTGCCCAGAGCTGGGCTGCTGCAGGGCCCAGCACAACATCCACGGCCCCTTTTGTTCCCAGCTCAGCTGTCAAACCAGTGCTGTTTGACTAGAAATCAGTTCAAGTGTAAAGGAGGTACCAAAGACAACCTTTCTCTACAATTAAACCTTTTGCTTTTGCTTCCAGAACCCCTCCTGCTCATGTTATACGTGTGGATGTACGGAAACTGCATCCCCGGGAGCATCACTGGATGCCCACCCACGTGCCCCTGGCTGTATGAAACTCTATCAAGCTGTGCTTTGCCTTCTGAATGCACCAAGAAAGTGACTGCACAGAGAAAATGGCAATTTTTGTCAGGACACAGGGAATCTGTGCATGACCACGCCCAACCCTTCCCTGTGGGTGAAGCTCTTCGCGCTGCGAAGTCCCCCGGAAGCCGTGTGGAGCTGCCCGCTGTGCTGGACCACTGAAGGCAGGGCAGGGAGGCTGGGATGCTCCCCCTATCCAGGTAACAGCCAGAGTCTTTTCCCTACATCCACTGGAGCAGTGACAAAGCTTACTGGGATGGCAGGAGGTGTGTGGTGCTCATTGCCCACCCAATGCCTTGATGAATCACAATGCTCCTCCCAGCCTAGGGAAGAACCAAAGGATCTGGATGCAGCACTGACCAAATGCACACAAGCTCCCTTTTACAGAATCATAGAACGGTTTGGGTTGGAAGGGACCTTAAGATCATCCAGTTCCAGCCTCACTGCCTCAGACTTCTCTGGAAACTTCCTAAATGTTCCTCCTTTAGCTGGCGCAAACATGTCCTGAGAAACCTAATGGTAGAAGTTAGTTTTAAATAACACACACAGGCTCTTCTGGAGCAAAACATTTTCAAGACTTCTCGGCACTTGAGCCAATTTCTTCAGGCATCCTGCCCCGCATTTAAGAACCAAGGGCAAGATCCCCACATTAGGTGTCTAGTGCTGAGTTTTATGACCCTGACTTGAAAATATGTTCCTAAGTATCTGAATCTCAGGCACCTGGAAATAAGTATTTGCCTTTGGAGTGAACAAAAAAGGAAATAATCCCTGTATATTATTTTTATTTTCCTTCCTTTATATGGTTTTAAGCTGCTTTTATGCGGCACTGGAAACTTACAGCCCATGATTTGTTGCATTCTGGTCTGGTAATAGAAACATCCCCCTGACTGCTGCTCACTCTGCAGAGCAGAAGGATCGTAACGCAGATTGTAAATGGTTGCATTACGGAGAAAGATAATGTTTCTCTCCACTTTCATTTCCCTCGGTTGGTATTTATCGTGGTGGGGGTTGCGTAAGCATATGAGAGAGAGATCATGCATTATTTACCAGGCTGGAACTGGGGACAGGCTCCAGCCTTCGCAGTGTGGATGAACGCCCAGCAATTCCCACCCGCTAAGATTTGTGCTATGTTTGGTGGGAGCTTGGCTGAAGGGTTGTTAAAGCAAAGAGGATCGTCCTGCCAGCCTGGAGAGCGGCAGTGGGTGGCGCTGAGGGTCACAGGCTCTGTTCTCCTGCCTTTCAGCTCTGGACAGTTTATCTCATTGTTTATTTCACACTTTGGCAAGATTGGACCAGAACGGCCACCGAGTCACCACAATCATCAACAAATTCGTTAAGGTCTGCTGGGGTCAAACACATCTGAACCAAATTTCTTGCTCTTGAATGTAGCTGAGGGCAGACAAACCCAGAGATGGGGGTGACACAGGAGGAGGCAGAAGCCTTTCCAGCCCCAGGCTTGTCCCCATGATGCCACCAGGGCCAGTGATGCTGACCCAGTTTCTAAACGGGACAGGAAGTTGCAACACTCTAAGGTTTATTGTCGTTAAACTCTGGCCAGTGTCAGAGGCTCCATGTTTGTCCTTGCAGTGCTACTGCCAGTGCACATAAAAGCTAACAAAATAAGCCACTAAATGCTGGCAGCCTTGGGAAGGAATTAAAAAAATCCCAAAAAACAAGAAACAAACGCATTGAAACTCCTAAATAAGGAATAAGTTAATGAGGAAAAATTACAAGGAACTGAAGACTTTAAATGCTCTTCCAAATTAAGGAGAACAAAGGGAAAGGATCAGCTCTTATTTTTGCAATTAAGGTGTTATTTATGGCAATTTAGCTGTTTTAAGATTAAGCCTGGATACAGTGCCGCAGAAAATACATCTGATTTACTCCCAAGGCTTCTCATCAGTTTCTGCATGAGCACCAGCCAGCCAAAAAGCAGAAGTTCTGAACTGCCTGCGTGCACACAAGGTGCCTGTAAAACACCCTGAGGATTTATCCCCATGTTGGGCAGCTGGACTGTGACCATTGCAAACAATCCTCAACCCACAGTGCTGGCGCTGGAGCTGAACTACTGCACCTTCGGGGCAGGAATCTTCCGAGAACGAGAGGGAACATCTTGTAGGAGCAAAAGGGCAAAAATGAAGATTCTGGTTCTGTGCCTACATGCAACCTGCATGTGAAGAGGGGTGGAAAGAGGATGCTCAGCGGGGCACCCCATGTTTGCAGGGAAGGGACGCAGCCCCACGAGGCCGTTTGGAGGCACTGACCTGGCAGAGCAAAGAGCCCCTCTGCCCTGTCCCAGCAGCGAGGGAACCATCCCACCCACGGGACTGTCCCATCCACCTCCAGGGACACATCCATTGGTGTGGGGGAATGCTCCCCACAGGCTCAAGAAGGGAGGGAGGTGAGAGATGCCAAGGAGCCCCGGCAGAGCCCTTTCTTCTGCACCACACTTCTGTGCAGGGAGAAAACACACAATGACCGTGACATCCCTGTACAACTTTTGTAGTGTTTTCCCCCTACTACAGAGTTTATTTGCAGAGAACCTCTATGTTAAACATGACAACTGTGCACACTATTTGTAGGATTCAGCCCCAGATGCCTTCTTGTTTTGCCTACATATTAATAAAAGCAATAAAGGAAATAAATAAAAAAGTATATAAAGCTTGGTTAAACTCAAAAACAGACCAGAGAGGAGAGAGCTGAGGATGGGATGGTGCTGGGCAGACATTCAGCCTTGCCGTGCTGCTGCTCACAGACTCCCTGCTTTGAAGGAGACATGAAAGCAGACATTGCAACATGACAGTTGCAAACTCTGTGCCTCTGTTGATTTTTCCAACCCCCAAGGCTGCCTGCCTCGGCGTCCTGTTCTTTGAACCCACACAGAGTAAACAGGTGTCACTCCTATGGCTGTGCGGGCAGGAGATGTGTTCCCAGGAGGAGCACTGGGGGCAGGCAGGAAAAGCCCCCGCTGCCATCCTGGAGAGCAGCATGTGGCAGTCAGAGCACTTGGGCTGAAAAAGGGGGGAAAGAGAGAGAGAGGAACAAAAATCAAGAAAACCTTCCACAGAGGAAGATCTCCTTGTGAATGGATGGGTCCCAAGGACTTGTAGGTAAATACACAGGTAATGGCTTTTCTGGGGATGGATGCAGGAGGGTTTGAACAGGGATGTGACAGAGATGTGTCAGCTTTCTACCACCCCAGCAGAGCTGCTGGAGGATCAAGGGGTTTAACTGGAGCACCTGGAGCTTGGCAGGTGAGGGACACACTGACCAGGGCCTCAGAGGGTATTGCAGGGATTTGATTTTATTCAAATCTAACTGACCAGAAGATTTCTCTTCTCTTCATTCACCCTCTCTCAGCAGAAACATTTATTATGCTAAGTGAAATGTTTAAGCACTGGCACTGTTGGCTGCAACAGCTCATCATAAGCAGCTTTAGCATTTGCTGGGATCAGCACCCTGGGGCCGGAGATGGTGTTTTCCTCTGCCCAGTTACTCCTCTCTTCCCCGCTTCTCTGGCCTCCAGCTCTGTCCCCTGCCCCTTTCTCAAGTTGCAATGCGTTAAAATAAAAGTATTAACAGCGCTTATCTGATGCATGGGAGATTGTGAGAGCAAGCTGGCAAGCAGCCAGGAGCTAATAGCAGCATAAAGCAATTTGCTGAAAAAAAAAGAATTAACATGCTAATTGTCAGGCTGGAGAGGGTGCTGGGGATCACAGAGAAGT